>CM076583.1:300088102-300362768 GCA_034641835.2 Pinus albicaulis | reverse complement strand
TTGCATTCCTGCATAAATCCGGATCACAGAGTGTCAAGTGATGGTTGCAAAAAGAGGAATTATAAATTGCTCAGGGAAATTTCAAAATATCAATCTAACTATGGTGAAATATGTATTGAATAGTAAAATGATTTCCATTAAAATGGGTGGTGTTGATGTTGTATTAGAAGTCCAATGGTTACAATCTTTGGGGATGATAGCTTTTAATTTTCAAGAAATTTTCAAGAAATTTTCCTCGAAAGGAAAGGAAATTGAATTAAGAGGAATTTTAGGGAAACCATGGAATATAATCAACTCTAATGGAATGAAAAATATTTTGAATAAATAACTATGAGTCATAATTACACAATTATGCTCACTAGATGTTTAAACATCGAAATCATCTATTTCCCTAGATATCCAAAGAATATCATTCCAGGCTATTTGAGACTCCCAAATGCCCCTTGTTACACCAATTTTTGGTCATCTAACCTGTTACTATTAGATGGACTAAAGTACACCATGCAAGGCTAATTTTTCCATAGTAAAATTGCTTTCACTATGAAAAATAACTTAGTAATCCATAATTTATTAAGTTGTTTTTGGTTAAAGTAGGAAACCCCATGAGGAATAATTGAATAAATCCTTATTTGTTTGATTTTCCTTAAGGGATAATTAATTAAACCAATTTTTAATTAATATTCCTGGTCATATTTAACCCAAAACAAGAAAATTAATGGGATAAATCACTATTTATCTTATTATTTTCTAGGAATAATTATTTAAAACATTATTAAACGACATTCCTTGTTAAATTTGACTAAATCATTTATAAATAATTGAATAAATCACTATTTATTTAATTATTACTTAACCACATTCTTAAAATAATAAATAAATCATTTATTTATTTATTATTTACAAATAAATGGATTTGACCAAATTCAAATTATTTTTCCCTCCAACAAAAATAATAAAATATTTCATAAAAGTTGGATTTAGATTTGGTTAATAATATTTTAATTATGGACCAATATCTAGACTAACTCAATATTTTGTTATAAATAGCAGGGTTTTTCCATTCATTCACTACCTTTTGTTGCCTAAAGATCACTCTGGATCTATACTTTTGGTCTAACTTTGATCCTCCATCATTGTCATATTTTTCTACTTTTTGCTTGTGAGCTCCCTTTGAGTTCCATTTTGTCTGGGTTTTCTGCACCATCAAGAGAGAGAGATCTTAGATTTGAAGTGTTGAGGACATATAAGAACCCATCCCATCGAGGGGGACTAGTAACATCTTTCTACGTTCCCTTCCCAGGTGTCATAATACAAAAAAAATCTTTAAAAGTTTGTATCTTGTTCTTTGGATGCATGGAGAAACTCTTGCTTATTATTTTTTGTTTAATGTCTTTAACTGCATAGATATGGATTTTTGTAGCATTTATTTTTATCACTAATTGCAGATCTAAGGAAATCGACAGTCGTCTTTGATGTTAGGGCTGTTTTTTATGCACAGCTAAAGTGATCTTTTTTCGTACGCTTGCGATTATAATTCACACTAACAACTGACGACTCCACAAGGGTTTATAATTACAACCACTATTGTTTTTCAGATCCCTACATGATCAGCTACTTCAACCCCTAGGATTTTTCTTTAGCTTCTTATTTTGAATTTCTTGATGTTGTTTTTAGCCTTTAAAACCCTAAAACAATAAAAATTCTTACTTATGTTTGTTTATGGGCCTATTCGTAGGTAACAGGTATCAGTCATAGCAGAGATGGAAATTTTTTCTGAAATTTTCTCCCAAAATAGCCGGAAGTGTAGGTCACACTTTTTGGGCCAAAACCTGCAACCTCAACCTTCAGGAAGTGGAAAACAACCCGAAACCTGTGACCTCAGCAGAAAATAGGTCAGAAACTGTGACTTGTACTTTTTGAGGGAATTTTTCTGTGATTTCTCTCAGTTTGTCTGGGCTACTATTCAAGGTTTTCTAACCTACCTCTCCACTCGTCTTGGACCTGTAATTGCTTATTTTTACTCGACGAAGTAGGAACCAAGCCCCCTAGGGCTTCAGTACACTTCCACCCTTTTAGGAGGAGTTTAGTTGAAGCAAGTCTTCTGAGATTCTAGTGTGTTCAACCATTTTTCATATCTGAACCTACACATTCAGATCCATTTTAGATCGGTTATTCATCCATCCAAAACACCTCTTTTCAGTTTTTTTTGGGCCTCCTTAGGGTCCCCTCCATTTCCCTTCAGGTTGTAGCCTTTCGCAACCTTTTTTGCAGCATTTTTCCCTCTGGTTTTTTGTTGTTTTATGCACCTATTTCCAGCAAATCTGACCTTTAGATCCCTGTCCCTCCCTACTTTAGATCCATTGGCCATTTTGTGTGTTTTGACTATATTTCTCCCACCCATAAACTAGTTATTGGGAAGCCCTCCTCCTTGGGTTTAAATTGATGCATCTTTAGCTGTTTATTTTCTATGGTATTCAGTTTCCTTTACTGTCATTTTCAGATTTATTTATAATTATACAACATATTTTTTATTTTTTCTCTACACACGTCTGGGATGTAGAAAATTTAACACAATTATGTATTTCCTGGATTCTCCCAATCTAAAAATTATATGCCATTGTTAAATACAAAATCCTTCTACTAAATTCTTTGTGGAAATTTAATCGCCAATTGCAAACACATGAAGAAACATCAATCACACATAACACAGATGTTTTTATCGGGAAATCATAAAGCTAAAAACCCCACTATCATATATTATGTACATATCATGGGTCATGAAACAATATCATACAAAACTCTAATCCAAAAGCTCTCAGTACAATATACAATCATCTCACACTATCATACAAAAATTGGCAAATACATACGCCAATTTACTGCCTCCTGATAGCCTACCTCCACTGCACAATCCCTGCTGATCACAATCCTTGAATGAATGAGATAATGCCTTGACTTGACTACGCAATCCTCATTGGCATATCCAATGTGTGTGTGGTTGCATGATTGCACCCACTAATGTCACAACAGATAATCAAATTGTCCCTTTCACCTATCTCTCAACTGGGTCTCCACTGGATCTGACATGCATGTAGTTAACAGTAGTAAATCTTCAGTTGCATATGAGATCACTCCATGTGAATTAATTTAATATTTAACTCATTGATCTCTCACTAGTGTATCTTTAGTTACAACTAGTTACAACTAGCACATCTAGGTTTAACTCACTTAACTGAGTTAAACTACTTTACAACTCACATAACTACACATCTAACTCTGTTAAAACTTTGTATCACTCAGTTACAACTAAGTCCACTTGCATGTTCCACCAACCAACCTTAGAACTAGAAATTCCTTCAGCTAACTGGTTTTCCACTTTAGTTAACTAAAATCAAGTCCTTCAACATAATAGATTAATATTTATTGTCCAATTATTATTAAGAGATAATAATAATCGACATGCATTCTATTTTTAGACATGCGATCTATAAATAGACTTCACACATGCATCTAAAAATATAACCCCATCTATAAATAGAATTTTCTCACCATTCTGAAAATAGACTCCTACTATAAATAGAATTTTCTCAACATTCTAAAAATAGACATACACCTAAAAATAGCCTGTGGGCCCCACCTAGTGTGGGTGCTTAACTTTCACTAGGATCATCATCTTGTTGAATCTCAATACTCCCTCTCAACAAGAAATGGATTATCCTTCACCCCGATCCTGTCTCTATGGTATTTGAATTTTCTCCTGGTGAGCGCCTTCGTCAGAATACCTGCATCCTGATCCTCCATAGGAATGTACTAAAGCAACATGATCTTCCACTGCACACAATATCTAATATGATGATACCAGATATCTATATGCTTATATCTATCATGAAAGACAATATTAATCGAGAGTTTAATGTAACTTTGATTATCACAATGAATCACTGTAGGATCTAAATGAGAACCAAACAAACCAACCAGGATCTTTCTCATCGAGATAGCCTCACATGTAGCTTGACTTGCTGCCATGTATTCCGCTTCCGCTGAATTAAGTGCCACAAATATTTGTTTCCTACTGTACCAAGAAACAACTGTAGATCTGATACTAAAGGCCCCTCCTGATGTGCTCTTTCTAACCGGATGCCCGCCCAATTTGCATCCATGAAGTCATGCAACTTCACCTCATTCGTCTGTCTGTACCATAAGACATACTCAAATGTGTCTTTGATATATCTCAGGACATGCTTGTCTACCTTCCAAAAGAGCTTGGTAGGCTTAACCATCACTCGACTAAGCTGGTTCACCGCATAGCATATGTTCGGTCTTGTATTTACTAAATACATTAGTGAACCCACTAACTGTCAATAGATAGTAGAATCCACTACCTCTCCAGATGTAGCGTCATATTTCCTCCAGTTTCCTAGAAGAGGAGTATCCATGGATTTGAAAACCTCCATGTGAAACTTTCCCAGTATCTCCCTTGCATACTTTCCTTGAGATACAAAAAAATCACCATCTCATTGCCATATTTCCAATCCAAGAAAATAATGAAGGAGGCCCATATCCTTCATCTCAAACTCCTTTGCAAGGTCCTCCTTGCATGAGTGTATCAGCTACTCATCACTAGTCAGTATTAAATCATCAACATAAAGAAAAATGATTAAAAGCTTACCCTCCACCACAATCTGGTATAGGTGTGCATCTGCCTCATTCTTGGTGAAGCCAAGTCCGGTGAAATAGTTTTCAATCTGAGTGTACCAAGCACGAGGTGCTTGCTTCAGCCCATACATCGCTCTTTTGGGTCTGCACACATGCGACTCGCTGCTGAAGATCTCAAATCCTTTAGGATACTCAATGTACACTTCTTCCTCAATGATCCTATTAAGGAATGCAGTCTTCACATCCATCTAATGAATGTGCCAACCCATCTGCACTGAGAGAGCAAGGATGGTCCTTATGGAAGAATACCATGCAACAGGTGCAAAGGTTTCTTCATAATCAATCCCCTCGATCTGTGAGAAGCCCCGGGCCACAAATCTGGCCTTATACTTCTCAACACTCCCATCAGCAGCTTGATTTACCTTGTAGATCCATCTTGAACCTACCACTGATTTATCAACCGGCCTTGGAACAATTTCCCAAGCATTGTTTTTGACAATGGAGTCATATTCCTCCACCATTACATCTACCCATGTGGGCTCTTGCACTGCTTCCTGAAAGGAAGATGGTTCAGTCACAATAAATTCTCTCCTAAGAGCCATGTATCCAATGAATCAATTAGGAGACTGTCTCTGTCTGTGTTGTGAAGTAGGGACTCCTACATTCTGTGCCGCATCAAGCTTCAGCCTCTCAGCTTCTGTGGTACGCCTTCTACCAATTCTAATGTTTTTCTCTATGTGAGTGGACTCCTCCACTCCATGAACCTCCTCCTGTGGTTGATCCACATCTAGAGACTCATCTTTGGGAACCAAAAGTTCCTCCTCCACATGTAAGTGTAGCTCCCTCTCAAGTGACAACTTCATGGCTTTCTCCTCATTGAATTTTATATCTTGTTGCACCACAGTCATTCGACTATTTGGAAAATACACAGGATAATTGTGGGGTACACCCCACAAATATCCCAACTTCAGCAGTTAGCTCTAGCTTCTTCCTGGCATTCTTGGTCACATGCACATAAATAGATGAGCCAAAAATATTAAAGTGAGAAACATCTGGTTTCTTACTAGTAAAAGCGTCTCCAGGTGTACTCATGCCAAGTACTCTACGAGGACAATGATTTTGCACATAAATCGCAGTGTTGCATGCTTCCACCCACAATCGTTATGTTCTTCCTCTCTATGACCCCATATTGTTGTGGGTTATGAGGCGCTATGAGTTCTCTTCGAATTCCTTCTTTGCTACAGAAGTCTTTGAATTCGTTCGAGATGTATTCTCCACCATTATTGCTCCTCAGAGCCTTCACTTGCTTCCTCGTCTCTTTCTCAACCAATGCCTTAAACTCACAAAACTTTGCGAATGTTTGATCCTTCTTCTGCATGAATAAGATCCATCATTTATGAGAAAATTCATCAACAAAAATAACATAATACATGTGTTTTGATGTTGAAGCAACCGATAATGGTCCACACACGTCTGTGTGAACTCTCTCCAGGATCACCGAAGCATGGTTCTGCTTTTCATGAAAGGTGGACTTTACATACTTCCCCATGGTGCAACCCTTGTACTTATCTAATTGAGGAGGTGTTCCCATTGGAAGTCAAATAGATATTTGTTGCATGACTTTCAAGGCTCCATGATGAAGATGGCCCAATCGCCTGTGCCATAATTCGCCCTCATCCCAGCTCACCACTTTTTCCACCTTGCCCATCATGGCAGCACAACCTTCTACCTCCAGCTTGTATATATTCTTGACTCGAATCCCTATCCTCTTGGCTTGACCCTTTGTTTTATGTCACAGGAAATATTTTCCATTGCTAAAAACAACGTCATAGCCTCTCTCCTCCAACATCGCAACTGAGACCAAGTTTTTCTTCAGACTTGGAACATGCATAACATCTTTCAATTGAAATGGTTTACCTTACTCCCTCTCAAAGGTAAAGGTACCAATTCTGGTCGCACTGTATCGTCCATCGTCGCTCATCTCTATATGCATCAGGAGATCTTTCTCCTCCAAGTCACTAAAAAGCTTCTTATCTCCCGTCATGTGGATGGAAGCACCACTATCAAGATACCACATCGATCCCATTGCGCTTGAAACCAAGCATGCGATCAAAGAGAAATAATGTTCAAATTGTGAGGCAAGGACCTCACCAGCTGTAGCTCCAACAACCTTCCTGTTCTTCTTCTTCTGTGTGCAGTTAGTGGCGAGATGCCCATGTTCGTGATAGTGAAAACACTTCACCTTGGACAAATCTAGCTTCTTGCCTTTAGACTCTGATTTTGAGTGGAATTTATTCCCTTTCCCTTTCCTTGCCTTGGCAGCCAAAGTACAATCCTCTTCATCATCATGCTTTGATGAAGAGCCATCTCTAGTGTTCCGCCTGAACTCCTCCTGCACTAGATCTGACCACAGTCTTTCCCAATCTGGGAGTTTTTCCTATCAATTGACAGAGTTTTGATAACTATGCCAACTTGTAGGAAGTCCCAAGAGAGACAAACTCATCAAATCATCATCAGAAACCGTGATTCCCACACTCCCTAGTTCATCTCGACATTGGAAAAACTTTGTGAGATACTTAGGAATATTGTCGCCCTTCTCCATCTTGATCTTTCTGAGTTTATCCTTCAATGCCAATTTCCTATGGTCACTGCTGCTTTGGAAAAGATCTGTCAAAGCCTTCCACATCAAAAATAGGGCGGCTTTCCCATGAAGTTTTGAGACAATGTGGTCTCTCACACCTTCCAATAGAATCCTTCTCGTCTTCACTACTTTCTTTTTCCAGGCGTCAAGTAATGCAACATCCGTCGAAATGGGCTTAGGAACATCACTGTCAATGAATTCCTTCAAGCCATTATCTTCAAGCACCACCTCCATCTTGTCCTTCCATGCAATGTAGTTTGAGCTGCCCTTGAGTGCATACTCTATCCACAAACCATTGAAATCCATTTCGATGTTTACTCAACTGTCGCACCAAGAAATTCTTGCAGCAAATTCGAATTGTTTCCACCAACAAACTCAGCTACTGCTTCAATATTACAATTTTTTTTGCTCAGATACCATGTAGAAATTTTAATAAAATTATGTGTTGATTGGATTCTCCTAATCTAAAAATTTATGCCACTGTTAAATGCATAATCCTTCAACTAAATTCTTTGTGGAAATTTAATCGCCAATTGCAAACACATGAAGAAACATCAATCACACATAACACAGATGTTTTTACCAGGAAAGCATAAAGCTAAAAACCCCACTATCATATATTATGTATATATTATGGATCATGAAAAATCTCATAAAAAAATCTAATATAAGAGCTCTCAGTACAATATACAATTGTCTCACACTGTCATACAAAAATTGGCAAATATATGCACCAATTTACTACCTCCTGACAGCCTGCCTCCACTACGCAATCCCTACTGATCACAATCCCTGAATGAATGAGATACTACCTTGCCTTGACTGTGCAATCCTCATTGGCATCTCCAATGTGTGTGTGGTTGCATGAGTGAACCCACTAATGTCAAAACAGATAGTCAAACTATCCCTTTCACCTATCTCTCAACTGGGTCTCCACTGGATCTGACATGCATGTAGTTAACAGTAGTAAATCTTCAGTTGCATGTGAGATCACTCCATCTAAATTAATTTAATATTTAATTCATTTATCTCTCACTAGTGTATCTTTAGTTACAACTAGTTACAACTAGCACAACTGAGTTTGACTCACTTAACTGAGTTAAACTACTTTACAACTCACATAACTACACATCCAACTCTGTTACAACTTTGTATCACTCAGTTACATCTAAGTCCACTTGCATGTTCCACCAACCAACCTTAGAACTCAAAAATCCTTCAACTAACTGGTTTGCCACTTTAGTTAACTGAAATCAAGTGCTTCAAGAGAATAGATTAATATTTATTGTCCAATTATTACTAAGAGATAATAATAATCAACATGCATTCTATTTTTAGACATGTGATCTATAAATAGACTTCGCACATGCATCTAAAAATAGAACCTCATTTATAAATATAATTTTCTCACCATTCTAAAAATAGACTCCCGCTATAAATAGAATTTTCTCAACATTCTAAAAATAGACATACACCTAAAAATAGCTTGTGGACCCCACCTAGTGTAGGTGCTTAATTTTCACTAGGATCATCATCTTGTTGAATCTCAACATGGGCTTAGTTAAAATTAACACACTTATCACATACACGCACACCCTAAGTGAAGATCGCCTAAGTGAAGATCGCCTGGTTTACACTGCCAGGCCAAGACTTAAATATTGTAATCAATTGATCCTACATCTCCATGCCCATGTTTCAACATTGTAATCAATTGATCTTGCACCTCCCTGCCCTTGTTTGTCTCTCTACCTTCTGTGATCTGTGTATGTTTTCCATCATTGTGCCCCCAGGGCGTTTATCCTAGAGACTCCAAGGCCTTCATCCTTAGTTTCCGTTAGGAATACTTACTCCTCCACATAGGGTTCGAGTTCGTCCTCCACCAAGTCTCCATTCTGACTCTGCTTTTGGTTCATTGGGTTCCCCTTCTGGTTCTATTCTTGGCTCTCCTCCACCTTTCACCTTCACCATGTCTGGTTTAGGACCTAACGCTCATGGAAGCCCCGGACCTAATGCTGGGAATGCTACTAGTGGTGCCGCAAGAGGAACTATCCCGGCTTCTCCCTTACTCCCTTATATGGCAAGCCTCAGTCTTCTCGATTTTAGCCAGTTGATTAATGACCCCATACACCATGATTTTGGATGGTTTTCTATGCTAACCATGCTCCCTTAAGACATAACCAAGTTTGAAGGAATTGATGGAGAGGATCCTACCAACCATGTCCATTCTTTCCACATGTGGTGTTCATCTAACTCCATCATCGATGACTCTGTCCGTCTTCAGTTATTCTAGCATACACTTACTAGAGAAGCTTCCAAGCGGTATGTCGACCAGGCCTCCTCCTCTCATACTATTTTTGCGACCCTTTCTGGGGATTTTCTGTCTTACTTCCAACTTCCACTTCGCTATTACACTGGTACCGAACTCTTGACCTCTTTCCGTCAATATTCTGCTACCTGCCTATCTGACCATGTTCAATAATGGAAAAGAAGAAAGAGCCTATGTCAAGCCCTACCTTCGAAGACCATGTCTACATGGAATGGTTTCTCATATCCCTTTTTCCTGCTATTCGCAAAGATGTTGCATCTCACTTCCCTCAGACCGAGGAAGCTGCCCTCCAGATTGCATTGAAGTATGACCTGATCTACACATAGTCTGGTTATTTTTATACCGTCTTACCTGATCTCCCTAGACCCAGTGGTGCCAACACACCAGGGGCATCCCATGCCACCAACAGTATCTTTGGATCCCTTTCACATCTGTACACTCATCCTCCTATGGGTTATGGTTTCCCTCAGGGAGGGGCCAGCTCCTCCAACACTTTCCCCCCTCCTGGCAACATGAATCTAGGATACATCATGCCTCCTCCTTTTTCACAACCTATTTAACCCAATGTTTCCCAACCTCCTTATTATCCTTGTTTGCAGCCTGGTGCTCTAGCTCCTCTAGCACTAGCACCTTAGCCTCCCTTTCCTTCTCAAGCTCCGTAACAGCAACCACCCCCCCCCCTCAAGGGCAGGTGTATGCATAACATAGTGCGAATAATCCTCCTACTTCCAAAAATAAGAGGAAAGGCAACGAAAACCAATCTGCCCCAAGTAATCCAGGAAAAAATCCCCAAGGGAATACATCTAACAGTGCAACCCAGCAATAGGGCACTTAGCCCAAGAAGGACAAGCCTATTCACATGAATAAGCCTTGTTCTTGTTGCGGTGTCTATGGTCATTATACCCATGATTGTCCTCTTTTACCTCAGATGCATCAGATGTGAGAAGCTCAAGCAACATCCCGAGGATAGCAAGCCTCCCCTTTGGTTCCTCCTAATGATGCACCCATCCAACTAGCTGTGTTCACCAATCCTTTCCCCTAGCAAGGATATGTGGCTGCCCAACCCCCTTAAAGTCAGGTGGCCACTTAACCTCCTCCATATGGTACCTTTTATTACCAGATCCTCATGATTAACTCTAAACAACCCAATACCATTCACCTCAGCCTTCATATTCGATCCCGCTAGTACAACAAGTCCCCTGTTACATCCACTACCAAACCCCCTTCTTTAGGTCCCACAAAGCCTCTTTTGACACCCAATGGTCCTTTACTGATCCATTAGCCTAAGGCAGAGGTTCATACCAAGATCCCCAAGGGACCATTACACCGAAACGCTACTTTTGGTAAAGCTAGCCACTCCTACAATATAGTAGATGACTTGGCGCAATCCCCTGCCGCTATGTCAACACTAGATGTCCTCCAGTCGTTCCCTTAAAAACAAAAAGCTCTACTAACTTCCATGGGTGATGTGGATCCTTCATATGATCATTTGATTGTCTTCGACATTGACAAGTTAGAACATCCCCCCCTTCCTGCTTACGTCGCCTTCCAAATCCCTGTCAAGATCCAGAATGCCAATGTCTCCCGTTGTATCATTGAGGAGGGGGAATCCACTTGTGTGATGTCTAATTTGGTTTGGAAGCAAATCGGATCTCCTGAGTTAGCCCCTTCCACTATCACCCTCTGAGCGTGGGATGGCCACTCTTCCCAGCCCCTTGGCATGTTTTGCAATTGTCATATTACTCTTGTGGGAAAGATTGTTTATGTTGACATAGAAGTCATTGATGCCCCCTTAAACTACAACATTCTATTGGGTCGTAGCTACACTTATGTGATGTATGTTGTCCCATCCGTGGTTCACTATAAGATGTGATTTCCTCATAGTGGAAAGATCGTCACCATCGATCAGTTGAGCTATTATGAACTGAAGTCTCAGACCTCCCTTGAGTCCATCATCTCTTCGATGGCCAATAAACAAATAATCAAACCTCTGACCAGTGTTTCACCCAGATTCTTTAAATATTCCTCTTTGCTTGGTTCATTTCCAAGTCTCCCTCCTCCCATCTTTGACCCTAGCTCGTTGAATGTTTGCATGATGAAATCATCTCGATCCGACCTCAAACAGACCGGTTCGACTAGTCAGCAGCCCTGCCCTCCGCAACCTACTCCTAGCACCTCGACTCAGCCTTTAGGACCCTCTCCTCAAGGCCCCTCATCTGTAGCTGGTTTCCATGATCCTATCTACCCTCCTGGAATAGTTCTGCCTGGCCTTAACCATCTCAAAGCCATCCCGCCTAGCCATTACCCCTCCTGTCAAATACTGTTTCTTGCTCCCCTTCATGGAGTATTTTTGGTACCTGTTATGGCTACCTTGTCTCTTCCTAACATGACCTTGGGGATCCCAGCATGGTACATTGATCCCCCAGCCACTATCCGGCCTAGTTAGCATAAACGTTATACAGATTTTACCCCGGCCGAACCGGTCGCCATGACCCCTCCCTTTTCTTATGTGCCTCAGCCACCTCAACATGAACCTACTCATGTTGCGAAAGATTCAGGTGAGGGGGGCAAAGCCCGCAAGAAGGCACCCAAGGACAAGGCTGCCCAGACAACCCCTACTCCTCCTCAACCTCCAAAGCATACCCCCCAGTGTGCTTTGTGTGATGTTTTCAGTCATGCCACCCATACCTGTCCTGAATTGCCTCGTCTCAAGCCCATGGTCAATGAAGCATTTTCGAAGTTTGATATCCCAGAGGTCTATGTCACTTTACCTGACTCAGTCCTGAAACTCAAGTATTTGTGCAAAAATCATCCATGTGCTTTGTGTGATTTCCATGGCCACAATACCCACCTCTATCCCCCCCTTGAAGACAACGCGCCTCTTTAGAAGCGATTTACCAATTCGAGGCCAAGCACAACGAGTCCACCTCTCCCTTATTTGCGAGTTTTTCTTTGGAAAAACTAGAGGTCAAACCTGCTCCCATTGACATTCCCCCTTCTGATGTTGAGATGACGGAGCCTTTGGTCACCATCCTTTACCTATCATCATCTATGATGTCCATAGTGGAAGACCCCTCTAGTACTTTCCCTTCTGTTTCGACTGACCTCCCTTCAGCGATCACCCTGGGCTCAACATCGGTGGATTCTTCATCTACTTTTTCTTCCATCACCCCCCATGACAATGCGCATGTGAACCTCTCTTCTCATGATGATGAGTCATGTAGCTTTTCCACGTCATGTGGTTACCCTTCCACCAATCACCCCATCTTCTACTATGATGACGACATCATGGAAGGCTTTTCCACCCCTGACTTCATATTTCTCACCCATAAGAGGAATGGCACCATTCATGTCTATGGTGACTTTCGTGACTTGAGCACACACTGCCTTGCACCATCCACCTTTCAGTGTGCGGGTGGTAGAAATCCTACCGAGAGCACTCCCTCTAGCAGTTCTTGTTTGATTTCTACCTTGCGTTCGGGTTGCCAACATTATTCATCATCTTGTCATTTGTTGTCTTGTGGAAAATTTCAGATGGACCCCTCGTCCACACCATATATCGGTTATGTCGATGGTGCAAGTCGCTACTCCCAGAATATAGTCGTGGCATCCTAGGCCATTGTTACCCCCTTGCATTTGCTTGTCCTTTCTAATGACATATGCATTGGTACTTCCACCAATAACCATGTTGAATATGATGCAGTGATAGACTTATCAGCCGATGCCCTTTCCCTCCGCATCATTAACCTTCACGTTCATTTATATTCCTTGTTTCTTGTCATGCAATTGAATGGTGTTTATCGTGTGCATAATCCTATCCTTTTTAGAAGATATTTACGAGTGAAGCTTTTGATGCGTGAATTGGAAGTCATTACATTAAGTCATGTACCTAGAGCACAAAATCATTATGTAGATAGCATTGCAAACAATATTCTAGATTGGCATTTATCACATGCATTTAACACAATATAATAACAATAAACCATAAAACGATGCATATCCATTATATGTGTCATCCAAAATGTTTTAGAGTCCATCCACTCTAATACATATGACATGCCCATAGCATGTTACAAAAATAAAAAATAGGGGCACCTCATGCCCCTACATCTAATCACTATCTGGAGGATCCCGGGCCAATGGATCGACTTCGGCAGCCCGTAGATCACGCATCCCCTGTCCGGCCATCGCCATGCATCGCATGACCCCTCGTCACTTCAAGGGTAGACCAATACATGGCTCTATGTACTGGTCATCAAGATCTTGCCACCCA
Source organism: Pinus albicaulis (assembly GCA_034641835.2). Taxonomy (NCBI): domain Eukaryota; kingdom Viridiplantae; phylum Streptophyta; class Pinopsida; order Pinales; family Pinaceae; genus Pinus; species Pinus albicaulis. Next base: position 300,348,872 of record CM076583.1, on the reverse strand, counting down.
TGCTCTGAAACACTATTCAGTAGTCTCTCATATCTACGATGGATGTCCTCTAGGAGGGAAACTGCATCCTCATTTTGCGGACCCCTCGACCCACCAGGTGCTGTAGCTCCTGAAATTGCAAGCCGCCCCATATACCCACTCAGTTTCATCGATGTTGTATCTGCATACCAAAAGTGAATGAATCAGTACCAGATACAATATTCATAAACTTTAAAATTCACTTTAAAGATAACCAACTTGTCACTTATCATTGGGCCCCCATGCTCGACCTAGCGGTAGTGGCAAGTCTGGGCCTCCATGATAACTCATCCCACTATAGGGATAGTCGTTTATGTGCAGTGGAATTTGGTCCTGATGAGTGAAAAACTTGGGTTAGAACACCTGTTCGACTGCCCCACCTCCCACTCTACATAGTAGTTGCTCCCAGCGGCGCATCCTGGGCTCTTGCGGGCACCCATCCTAGATCTGTATGTGAGGCTGAAGTATCGGGATCTTCTCAAAGAAGAGCGACCAAAACACTGTGCCATATGCACAGTCGTGGTCCACCTGCTGCTTGCATAGAGACAACTTTCGTTTCAATGATGACAACATCATTTGGGCCCACCCATAGTAGGTCCCAATTAGCACACTCTCAACAAACATCATCTGACCCCCAGTGATGTTGTGGAGTGCCTAGTTGTCCAGGATATGCAGCACCACTGCGGCCACAGCACGAGTTTCTAGCCTTTCTATATCTTCGATTGATATTTGTGTCCCTTTCACATGGAGACCTGGTTGACAGTGGTGCTCTACAAACTCCATAATGTTCCGCCCTCGCAGTATCACTGGTCGTGTGCTTCCTAGCATCCCAAGTGGTGGGAGACTAGTCAGGAAATATATATCCTGTGTTAGAAAATTATATATTACGGATAATTGCAACACATAAAATATGCGGAAAATACAAGCACACAAATCACATAAAACCAGAGAGACACAAATATACATGGTTCACCTAGTTTGGGCTACATCCATCTCGAACAACCAGTCCTTCCTTTCTATTATCAAGCAAAATGAAGAGACAAAACCTACAGCAGATCCGCTGTAATATCCTCTGTTCTCTCTCACAGTCTCCCTATCTATTTCCCCCTCAGAGAATACACATGTAATCCACATCCGCAATACAATACCCTCATACAAAGAGAGGGGTTGCCTTCTAGGGCAAAAAAAAACCCTAAGCTAAACATAACTTCTACCGTCAGATCATCTGCCTAATGAACGACCCATATTGACTAGAAATTACTATACTTTTACAAGGCAATTTTACATCTGTTTTTAGCTTCGGGGGCGTTGCCCTCGAAACCCCCCGCCATGGGGGGGCTCCATAAAGTCACTGCCTCCCCCTTGGACCCCCCACGGTAGTGATTAATTACCGTCGGAGTTGCCACCCCATTTAAGGTACAAGGGTTCAATGCTATGATACAAAGTAAGCAAGATAATTAGGCTCCACACCCAACAATCTCACACTTGGAGACTGATTGTAGCAACTCCACCACTACTTCATTTGTTGGACAATGACTCCTCTTTGGACCTGGTTGTTTCTCATCTTCATCATCATCCTTGAAGACCAATTGAAACTGAGCACATTCTCAGTTTCTCCCTGGTTACAACTTTTGTTAGCGTATCTGCAGGATTCTGGCTAGCGTGTATCTTTTCCAGCTTCAACTCTCCATCTTCCAATACTGACCGTATGAAATGGTACTTGAGATGTATGTGTTTATTCCTTGAATGAAATTTTGAGTTCTTTGCAAGATGAATGGCACTTTAGCTATCAATGTATAACATGCCCATATCATGCTTCTTCCCCAATTCATCCATAAACCTTTGTAACCAAATCATTTCTTTACTAGCCTCTGTAGCAGCAACATACTCTGCTTCTATTGTTGAAAGTGAAACAACACTTTGGATTTTTGAAACCCAACTGACAGTTGTTCCACCTACAGTAAATACATATCCTGTAGTGCTCCTCTTGTTATCTCTGTCACCTGCCATATCTGCATCAACATATCCCTGTAGAGAAATGTTTGAACCACCAAAGCATAATGCTTGATTTGTGGTACCTCTCAAATATCTGAGAATCCATTTTACTGCCATCCAATGTTCTTTTCCTAGATTATTCATGTACCTGCTTACAACTCCCACTGCATGTGCAATATCAGGCCTTGTGCAGACCATTGCATACAATAAGCTTCCAACTGCTTATGCATATGGAACTTTAGACATATAATCCATGTCTTCTTGGGTCTTTGGGCACATCTCCTTACTAAGTTTGAAATGGCTAGCAAAAGGTGTACTAACTGGTTTTGCATTGTGCATATTAAATCTTTTCAACACCTTTTCTATGTACTCATTCTGAGACAATGTTAATTTTCTATTTTTCCTATCTCTGGTTATTCTCATGCCAAGGATCTATTTTGCAGCTCCCAAATCCTTCATTGCAAATGAATTTTCCAATTTTTGTTTGAGCACATTTATTTCCCGCATGTTAGACCCTGCAACAAGCATGTCATCTACATACAATAAAAATATAATATAGCTGCCATCATTTTGCCTTTTCAGATAAACACAATGATCAGAGTGACATCTAGTATAACCTTTTTTAGACATAAACTTGTCAAATTTTAGATACCACTGCCTTGGAGCCTGTTTTAAGCCATACAAGCTCTTCTTTAACCTGCACACCAATTTTTCTTTCCCTTTGACCTCATATCCTTCTAGTTGCTACATGTATATCTCTTCCTCCAAATCTCCATGGAGAAATGTTGTCTTTACATCTAACTGTTCAAGATGTAAATCTTCTGCTGCTACAAGACTTAAGATAGTTCTGATTGAAGTCATCTTAACAACAGGAGAAAATATTTCATCAAAATCAATACCTTTCTTTTGTGAAAACCCCTTCACCACAAGTCTAGCTTTGTATCTCTGTTTTCCTCCATCTTCTTCCTTCAGCCTGTAAACCCATTTATTCTGCAATGTAGTTTTACTTGCAAGCAACCTGACTAAGTCCCAAGTCTGGTTATGCATTAAGGAGTCCATCTCTTCTTCCATGGCTAGCTCCCACTTCTTCCTGCTTTCAACCTGCATTGCTTCTTCATAACATTCGGGTTCACCAGAATCAGTCAACAATAAATAATATAATGAAGGAGAATATCGTTCAGGGTGTCTACTTATCCTAGTAGATCTTATAACACAACTTTCAGGTGTTTGAGGTGCCTGTTGCTATTGTGGTGGTTGTTGCTATTGTGGTTGTTGATAATTATTATTTTTAGGCACCTTTACTTTTTCAGTTATCTCATCAAGAACCGTGTGTTCCTTGCTTTCTTTTTCCTGTTTCTTTTCCTGCAACTGATTCTTATACAAGACCTTTTCATTGAAAATTACATCTCTGCTCCTAATGATTTTGTGATTTTCATAATATATAAGCGATAACCAAAATCATTAACACCATATCCAATAAAGGTACATTTCTTTGATTTTACCTCAAGCTTTGTTCTGTTTTCTTTATTAATATGGAAAAAGGCCTCACAACCAAAAGGCTTTAAAAAAGAGTAGTTTACCTTTTTACCTATTCATGCTTCCTTTGGAATACCACCATCCAAGGAACTTGAAGGCCCTCTGTTTATTAGATAAACAAGAGTATCTACAGCATCTGCCCAAAATTGTAAAGGCAATCATGCATGCAATCTCATGCACCTTGCACGCTCCATGATTGTTCTGTTCATCCTTTCTGACACACCATTTTCTTGTGGTGTTCTTGGAACTATCTTCTCTCTACAAATTCCATGCTCTGAACAGTACCTATCAAACTCTTTGCTGCAATAGTCACCTCCATTGTCTGATCTGAGACACTTCAACTTCTTTCCTGTCTCAATCTCAACCAAAGCTTTCCATTTCTTGAAAGTATCAAATACATCAGATTTATTTTGAATACAATAAATCCAATTTTTTCTAGTTGCATCATCAATAAACGTAACATAATAGTGAGAGCCACCGAGAGATGATACCTGAGCAGGTCCCCATACATCTGTATGCACAAGCTCCAATTTTTTTCTCTTCTTTTCTTTCCCAACTCTGAGAAATCTGACTCTCTTTTGTTTTCCATAAATGCAATTCTCACAAAAATCCAAATCAACATTCTTCAAACTTGGCAACAAATTTCTTGAGTGAAGAATCTTCATTCCCTTCTCACTCATGTGTCCAAGCCTATGATGCCATAATGCTGCATCTGCTCCTTTGGAAGTTAAAGCATTAACAGAGTTAGAAATACCATTTCATAAATACAATGTACCAACCTTTTCACCTTTTGCTATTACCAGGGCTCCTTTGGTGACCTTCCAAGTTTTATCCGTGAAAGTTGTCACACAACCTTCATCGCCTAACTGCCCTGTTGAAATCAGATTTTTCTTCAGATCTGGAACATGCCTTACCTCCTTTAGTAGCCATTGGTTTCCATTCTGTTGTTTTACAAGAACTTTACCCATTCCAACAATTTTACAGGGTTTATCATCACCCAAACGAACTTGTCCAAAATCTCCTTGAATATAGTCATGAAAATATTTCTTATCAGGTGTGGCATGGAATGAAGCCCCTGAATCTACAACCCAAGAATCAGTAACATTTTCGAAAGAAAGAATCAAAGCATCTTGTAACACATCACCTGTCACGTTTGCTTCATGATTGTTTTCTTGTTGTGTGTCTCCTTCTTTTCCCTTCCGAGATCTATAGTCTTTCTTTAGGTGTCCTTTCTTTCCGCATTTCCAACACACTATCCCCGATCTGGACTTGGATCTGCCTTTCCTTGATTTATTGCGATATCCCGAGCTCTTTCCTCTTTCCATTCTTCTTCCCCTAGACTCTGCACTCAAAGAATTACTAGTGTCTCACCGGAGCTTTTCCGTCACATTTCCTCGCTAAGGATAGCACCGACAACATCATCAAACTTTAAAGTACTAGATCCAGAGACAGAGTTACTAATGGCCATTACTAAACCATTCCAACTCTCTGGAAATGAGCACAATAATAACAGAGCTCTAACTTCATCATCAAATTTTACCCCTACAGAACTTAACTGACTGGTAACTGTATTAAAATCATTTAAATGGTCTTCAACAGATCCACCTTCCGACATCTTCATATTAAATAGTCGTTTCATAAGAAATACCTTGTTTGAGGCCGAGGGTTTTTCATATAGTTTCGCCAACGTCTGCATCAAACCCTCTATTGTTGTTTCCTTCGAAATATTGAAGGCGACTGATGCCGCAAGACACAACCGTACTATTCTGAGTGCCTTTCTATCGAGAATGTTCCATTCCACGTCTGTCATGGCCGTCGGCTTCTTTGTTTTTCCGCTCAATGGTAGGTACAGATCTTTCTGATACATATAATATTCCATCTGCATCTTCCACACCGGGAAGTTTTGGCCATTAAATTTCTTTACCCTAAACTTACCATCTTTCACCATTGCTCCCACTCAAATCAGGAACCCTTCTTTCCTGCGAGTTTATCAGCCAAATATACCTTTGGCTCTGATACCAGTTGTTAGAAAATTATATATTACGGAGAAATGCAACACATAAAATATGCGGAAAATACAAGCACACAAATCACATAAAACCAAAGAGACACAGATATACGTGGTTCACCCAGTTTGGGCTACGTCCACCCCGAACAACCAGTCCTTCCTTTCTATTATCTAGCAAAATGAAGAGACAAAACCTATAGCAGATACACTGCAATATCCTCTGTTCTCTCTCACAGTCTCCATATCTATTTCCCGCTTAGAGAATACACATGCAATCCACAGCCGTAATACAATACCCTCATACAAAGAGAGAGGTTGCCTTCTAGGGAAGAAAAAAACCTAAGCTAAACATAACTTCTACCGTCAGATCATCCGCCTAATGAATGGCCCAGATTGACTAGAAATTAATATACTTTTACAAGGCAATTTTACATCAGTTTTTAGCTTCGGGGGCGCTGCCCCAAAAACCCCTCGCCAGGGGGGGCTCCATAAAGTCGCTGCCGCCCCCTGGACCCCCCATGGCAGCGATGAATTACGGGCAGCGTTGCCACTCCATTTAAGGTACAGGGATCCAATGCTGTGATACAAAGTAAACAAGATAATCAGGCTCCACACCCAACATCCTGGACACTCAGCTCGATCTGGTGCCCCTGCACTATAAATATCTCATGATTCGAATCCCAATAGCTGACAATCCAGGCCAACAAGGGCTCTCCTACTCTCATCAAAGGGTTATCCACAAACTTCAAGACCCCAAACCTGGCCAATGCAGCATGGACACCATGGTTCTTTCGGATCTCAGACCATAATGTGTCTGGGTCTCTCTCTCTCTAGTTGATCCTCAACTCTTCCATATCTACACAAAACCATCATGTTTGTCAGTGTACAGAAAGGAAAGACTGCATCATAACCATAAAATCCCAACTCTCAGCCAAAAAAAACCACCAAAATCCCTCTCTTTATCAGGTCACATTTTTCAGGCCATTCCTAGGACAGGTCACAGAAAATGCCCCAAAAAGTGCGACCCGGTCGTGAAGAAGAGCAGGGGTCTGTTCTTGAGCTCTGGGTGCCTAAATTGAAATTTTAATCCACTGAATTGAAAGAGTAGGGTTAGGCCTCTTACCTGCAACTAACAGATCTTGATTCCAATGGCCAGTTTGTTCACTACAATCGCCACAAGATTTAGGGACATTTCCCTCTCTACATTCACAATAGTTACACTTGCAAATGAATCAAATTGGAGGGAAAATGCTTTATTAAAAGAAACACCCCATATTTTTCTTTTTCCAACTGCGACCAAACCATAGCTCAGTTTGACAAACTGTCAGTGCCATTGGAAAGCTCTCACTGTGCTCTCAAATGGGTATCCTTTTGTTTTTGTTGATTTGATACTTCACTCAGACACATTTTTTCCAAGAAGGGTCACTTCACCGCTCCTCAAAATCGAATTTCTTCAATTGTAACACTTGTACTTGGGGCACCAATTTTCCTTCATACTTCTCCATGCTCGTGTCGATTTTCATCGTGAGTAACCATCTTGTACTCATGCTTTTATGGTCCCCACTGGACCTACTCTGTGTGGCAATATCATTGAGTCGCCCTTGTTAGAGCATCTAAGTTGAGTCATCATTGCATCCATGGAGTTTGTCTGGAGTCCTTTTGTATCCCACCACAGTCCCCCATCCTTCATTGCTTTGTTCCTCTCTCGTGTCGCACATTTTGGCCTTTAGTTATACTATCCCCTATCCGCTACGGTGTCGATTCGGTAGCTGCCAGGTCATCCATGCCCTTTATGCTCTAATAAGGGAAGTCGTCTGCCTGCTACTCAGTACCCCCCCATTCCTCCATCATCCCAAGTGTCAGTCTATCAGTCACTCTACTATTATCCCTCGTGCCTTAGTCGAGGATCCCTTATCACCTCACCTATGGCAGACCTCCTTCTGTCAACATCAGCTTACTCATTCTAGAAGAGAGGTCTAGAGGGGCGGTGTACCTTGGTTCTAGCTTCCACTCTTGTTTGGTGCCTCGGATCAGGCAAAGGGACTCTCTTTTGCCCTTTCACTAGATTTTTTCTAAGCTCCGGCTCCTTATGGCATGATCGAGATCCATATACTTGATGGTTCAGGGATGCAGCAGATTGTACCAGTACTTCTCGAATGTGTGTGAGATGCTTCAGACCTCATGAGGGGGTGGTCCTTTAGGTATCCCCCCACATGCCCGGATGACTTCTCTATTATAGCCTTTGATGTAGCTCCATAGATTTGATGGTTTTGGCCTCAACCGCTTGCAATGCCTTTTAGTTTGCATGTGTCATTCAGATTTTCAGAGCCCTTTCCTATTTTACAGGGCCTCTTTGGTTGTATTTATATCTCATGTACTAAAAAATAATTATAGAAGTCTTGGTTGTTGTCCTAGGCACAGTATTTATGTGGGATCCATTATCATGTTTTTTATCTGGCCCATGTTTATGCCAACATGTACTATATAGTTTAGTCCCATGTTTGTTGGACGCACCATTATTCTTTATACTTTGTTATCTTGGTGGGCATATGTATGCCTCCCCTGCCTCATGAAGAACAAGTACTCACTCATAAAAGAGACTTGTCACACCTGTAAGTCTCACCCCCTCAAGGTCTTGTCTTCTCGTGCTTCAATCCGCCTTATATTTCTCTCTCTTTAACTCCCCCTTCGGTGTCTAGTGATTGAGTTCTTACAACATACTTCGGTCATATGATTAGCTCCTAATGCTCACATGATGGGGGGAAATATGTTACACCAATTTTTGGTCATCTAACCTGTTACTATTAGATGGAATAAATTACACCATGTAAGACCAATTTTACCATAGTAAAATTTCTTTCACTATGAAAAATAACTTAGTAATCCATAATTTATTAAGTTGTTTCTGGTCAAAACAGGAAACCCCATGAGGAATAACTGAATAAATCTTTATTTTTTTATTTTCCTCAAGGGATAATTAATTAAACCAATGTTTAATTAATATTCCTGGTCATATTTAACCCAAAACTATGAAAATTAATTAGATAAATCACTATTTATCTTATTATTTTCTAGGAATAATTATTTAAAACATTATTTAAATGATATTTCTTGTTAAATTTGACTAAATCATTTATAAATAATTCAATAAATAACTATTTATTTAATTATTACCCAACCACATTCTTAAAATAATAAATAAATCATTTATTTATTTATTATTTACAAATAAAGGGATTTTACCAAATTCAAATTCTTTTTCCTTCCAACAAAAATAATAAAATATTCCATAAAATTTGGATCTAGATTTGGTTAATAATATTTTAATTATGCACCAATATCTACAATAACTCAATATTTTGTTATAAATAGAAAGTTTTTTCCATTCGTTCACTACCTTTTGTTGCCTAAAGATCACTCTGGATCTATACTTTTGGTTGACTTTTATCCTCCATCATTGTCATATTTTTCTACTTTTTTCTTGTGAGGTCCCTTTGAGTTCCATTTTGTCTGGGTTTTCTGCACCATCAAGAGAGAGAGATCTTAGATCTGAAGCACTAAGTACATACAAGAACCCATCCCATTGAGGGGGACTGGTAACATCTTTTTATGTTCCCTTCCCAGGTGTCATAATACAAAAAATTATTTAAAAAGTATTGTCTTGCTCATTGGATGCATGGAGCAACTCTTACTTATTATTTGTTGTTTAATGTATTTAACTACATAAATCTGGATTTCTGTAGCATTTATTCTGATCACTAACTGTAGATATAAGGAAATTGACAGCCATATTTGATGTTAGGGTTGTTCTTTATGCACAACTAAAGTGATATTTTTTCGTACGCTTGCAATTAGAATTCACACTAACACCCCCCACCTATTTGTGATCATGATCATGTTGTTCACTTGATTCTAGGAAGAGTTCCTCCAAACATCAGACCTTACATATATTCCTATTTCCAAAAGAGTGAAATTGAATATATGGTTGCAGAAATGCTATAGGAAGGTATAATTCAGCCTAGCCAAAATTCTTTCTTTACTCCAGTAGTATTGGTGCACAATAAGGATGGGCCATGGTGTATGTGTTTGAGTTATAGGGAGCTCAACAAGCTCGCTATTAAAGATAAATTTTCCATTCCTGTCATTGATGAATTGTTGGATGAATTACATGAAGCAATTTACTTCACCAAGTTGGATCTGCATTCAAGATATCATCAAATCAGAATGAATATTAAAGAAATTTAGAAAACAACATTCAGAACATATGAAGGTCATTATGATTTTTTTTTCATGCCTTTGGCCTTACTAATAAACCTTCCACATTTCAATATTTGATGAATTCCATTTTTAAACCCTTAGAACATTTGTGTTAGTATTTTTTGAAGATATACTAATCTACAACAAGTATTGGAAGGATCATGTTCAACATGTTGACATGGTGCTCAAACTATTGGAAGAGAAACAATTGTATGCAAAAACCTCCAAATGTTTCTTTAGGGTACATGAAGTGGAATATTTTGGTCATATCGTATATCATGAGTGTGTTAAGGTAGATCCCAACAAAATTAAAGCCATAAATGAATGGAAAATCCACACAACCCTAAACCATCTTCAAGGATTTCTCGGGTTGAGAGAGTATTATCATAAGTTTGTTAAGAATTATGGGAAAATAGTAGCACCGATAAAAACATTACTGAAGAAAGATGGATTTTTTTGGACTCCAAAAGTAACTAAGTCCTTTGATCATTTTAAAGGGGCAATGTGCCAATATCTAATTTTAGCTACACCAAACTTCACAAAAACATTTATCATGAAATGTGATGCCTCGAGAAATGGAATTGGTGTTGTTTTAATGCTCTTAGTAAGACCCATTTCTTTTGAAAGCCATCCAATCAAGGGAAGTATTTATACAAACCTATTTATGAGAAGGACATGTTGGCAATACTATACGCCCTTAAGCAATGGCGCCCTTACCTGATGGGAAGAAACTTCAAGGTAAAAACAAATAATGATAGTCTTAAATACTTTTTGGAACAGAGAATATCTTTAGAAGAGCAGAAAAAATGGGTCACTAAGATTTTGGGTTATGACTTTGTAATCGTCTACAAAAAAGGGATCCAAAATATTTTTGCAGATGCACTCTCAATAAGGGATGAGGATGTGGAAGAATTGTTTTATGCCATTTCTATTATCCAACCTGATTGGATACCTAAAGCAATGGAGGAATGGAATAGTGATGAAAATGTGTGGACACTAATTCAAAATTTGTGGCAAGATCCCAGTACATCTTATACATTTATCTGTAAAAATGTCATTATGGTACAAATATTTCTTATATCTATATACATATATCTATATCTATATTCATAGATATATATATATATATATATATATATATATATACATATATATATATATATATATATATATATATATATATATAATTACCAACTCAATCAAAAGATTCTTTTGAAATTTCACACCTCGCCTTTAGGATGGCACTCAAGATTTTTAAAAACTTACCAAAGGGCCAGGAAGGATTTTTCTTAGGATGGCCTTAAATCTGATATTCAGAAGTTTGTGGAAGAATGTTTAGTTTTCCAACAAAGTAAAGTTGATACAATTAAGACCCTAGGTCTGTTACAACCTTTAGCCATTCCAAGTTGGCATTTGGAGGAGGTCTCAATGGATTTTATCACTGGTTTACCCAAGTCCAAATGAAAGAGTGTCGTCATGGTGGCATTTGGTAGAATTTCCAAGTATACACACTTTTTGCATTATCTCATCCTTTTAAAACCAATAAAGTTGCTAGTACATTTATAGAAACTATTCAAAAGCTACATGGAAACCCAAAGATTATTAGAAGTGATAGATACCCAATTTTCACTAGAAAGTTTTGGAAGAAATTATTTTTTTGTCTTGGTACTCAATTAACTCATATCTCATCTTATCATCCTCAATTTGACAAGAAAATTTAGATATTGAAAAAATGTTTGGAAGGATATCTTTGTTTATTTGTATCTGATAGACAAACACAATGGGTCAAGTGGCTACCTTCGGCTGAATGATGGTATAACACTTCCTTATATATTGCAGCAAAAATAACCCTATTTATGGAACTTTATGTATATCATCCATTGTCCATCACATCATATTTAAGAGAAAATTCAAAGGTTCAAGTAGTGGAATATCACATCAAGCATCAACAACAATTTCTCCAACTCTTAAAGGATAACCTCACTCTGGCGCAAAATTGAATGGAAAAATAGGTAGATCAACATCATAGTGAAAGAAATTTTTACGTAGGTGACTGGCTATTTTTATTACTAAAACCATACAAACAAATTTCCTTCAAGAAATCTAAGAAGGATAATGAATTATCACCAAAGTACTGTGGTCCTTACAAGGTTTTGCAAAATATAGTACTATGGCATACAAATTAGAGTTTCATTCATATTCTTGAGTACACTCAGTTTTCCATATTGCATGCTTAAAGAAGGTTATCAACGACAAGAACCTAGTTGAAACAATATTTCTAGAACTTGAAAAAGGAAGGAAAAATCATATTGGAGCTTGAAGTAGTCATAGAAACATGAGCCTGACAGCTACAAAATCGATCAATTTCAAACTATCTCATTAAGTGGAAGAACTTACTTGTTGAATATTCCATGTGGGAGGGTGAACATTGTATACACAAGCATCCATAACTACTCAAGCATTGCAGAAAACACTTTTTTTTAAGGAGAGGGGCATGTTGGGTCCCTATAATATGTTGAAAATGTAGCAAGAAAGTCTCAATTTGATTTTTCCTTGGTTGAATTGAGAAAATTCTAATTTCCATAGCAACAAACAACTTGAATGCAGTTAAATTATGTGACATGGCTCTTGTCACTTAGTTAGCTTAGTAAATTGGATTTAGAGGAGTTAGAGTTTAGTTAAGCATGTGAGAATTCTAATTTGTAGCAATCAAGGTCAGTTATTTCAAGTTGTTTTCAGTTAAACTACTTCAAACTATTGGAGGAACTAGTGAAAGGTCAGTTGTGCATTGGGACTTCAGTCTAACTCATTGATCATCTAGTTAACTAATCAATCAACCAAAACATCTAGTGCATGCAGATCATTTGAGTTCCCCAGGTGTGATGGAGATGCTAAGGCAATGTAACATCAGCTGTAGACTAGTGTTGAGTGTACAGGTGTTGTATGCAGTCAGATGATCAACCTTGGGAATTGTGCAATCATTTTGGAGGAAATTCCTAAATGATAGGGGCCTAATTTCCCAAGATTTGGGCAAGTAAATAGGGGCTCATGAAGAGGCATAAATTGACTAAGTATGGGTTATATCTTCTTAGTGAGCATAGAAATAGGTTATTCACTTGAAGGTTGAGCTCAGATTGAGCTATCAATTGTAATACATATCTATTCATAAAATTAATGTAAGCAAGCAAAGGGGGTTTTTAGTATATTTCTTTCCCCTGAAAAAATACTATGTGCATGTGTGTTATTTCTCATTGCATGTGTTGTGATTGATGTTCTAAATTGTGAATTGAATTATGTAGAGGAGTAGAGAGTAGTATTGTTTCTTGTGATTTATATTAAAATTTCATGAGAAGTTATAAATATACACCATAATTTCTACATGGTATCAGATTAGGATTCACATTACAACAGGAATTTCAAAGTTGTTTCTCATGAGGTTTGAATTTTCTATTCAGTGTAGTAGTATATCTTCAGAGTTGGGAAGATGACTTTCAACGGGTTGAGACTAGAGTATGCCTTGGAATTCAACTCTAATTTCATTGCATGGAAGGATTGCACAGAAGGATTGCATGGAGGAAGTGTTGGATGAAAATGGATTGCTATAATATGTCAAGACAAATACTGAAAAACCACATGCATTTGATGCACATAACCTAGCCCAATGGAAGAAATATGTAGCCAAGGAGAGGATGATAATATTCGAGGGAGTATGAGACCACATTGTCTCAAATATCCATGGGAAAGAAAATCCTTTCGCAATGTGAAAGGTACTAACAGAATTATTCGAGAATAGAAGTGACCATAGGAAATTGGAACTCAAGCGTAAACTTCAAAATATCAAGATGCAGAAGAATGACACTATCTCGCAATATCTGAGAATAATTACAGAAGCTTGTGATGAAACTGGTGGGGTTGGTGTTAATGTTTTAGAAGATGACTTGGTAAGCCTAGATATTCTAGGCCTTCCCAAAATTTGGCATAGCTACCAAGATTCGGTGAACGGGAGAGAGAAATTACCAAATTGGGAATGCCTATGGTATGATTTGGTACAAGAGGAGATAAGGAGGAATACCATAGATGGAAGCTCATCCAACAGTGAGGATGAAGAAAAATTTTCATTGGTTGGAAAGGGAAAGAAGGGAAAAAGGAAGAAATCTCAAACCAAACCAGAATTCAACCAAGGGTGCAAGAAGAAAGACTTGTCCAAAATTAAATGCTTCAATTGTCATGAATCAGGCACTATGCCATGTGTTAGGTCTCTGTAATTTATTGGCAAGATTGGGAGAGTCCAATCACAGAGTTAACATCATTTCAACCAACTTTGGGATTCTAGGATCTAGCCCTCCTGAATCCGGAGAGGGATCTCTCCAATATGTACAAAGATGGATATTGTCTTTGAAAGGCTTAAGGTAATGATATTAGGCTAGTTATGAAGGCCAAGGGTTTTGTTTTTTTTTGGATGGTTGAGCATGAAATGTTACTTGAGGGGAAAGTCCTAAGTGCAAAAAGTTTCAAAAGTGAGAAGTTGCAAGCAAATAGAACAGTTTTGGCAGATAGATAGATATAACGCTGGTTTTTAGTCCATTGGGCTATGGAGTCATATCTGGGCTTTAATTGAAAAACAACATCAAGTGTGATCCAAGGGGCAAGTCATCTATACCACAAGATTATTGAGATTTGAATGATGGAATGGAAACATTAAAATGTTGGAGGGGTGGAAACTGATAATAATTTCTCAGAGGATTTATAGTCAGTCCAAACAAGAAAAGCCTCTTAAGTAACTGTTTTAAAACCAACCAAGGACAGGGCTAACCATAGAATTCTTGGGCAAGTTCTTATTAAAGCAGCTTAATTGACAAACAATCCGGTAATCCACATAATTACCTTCAGAAAGTATGAAAACACATAAGAAAAACAGAGTGTAACTTAAGATCAGATAAAGTACTTTTAAACCTAGTCTGCTTTCAGTCAACACCAAGGGAAACTTTCAGAATCTGCCTTTGGAGAAAAGAATCTAGGAATCGGGGCAAACCATATCTTCTCTAGTCTAACTTTAATAGCAAATAATGGAAATAACATTCGAGAACAATGTTTGAGCAAACAGAAGGACGAGGGAACGCCAACATTCCTAACTGTTTAAAATGTATTGAATCATTCTTAAATAAACAAATCTGAAGAAAACATTAAGATAAATATTTCTCATCCAGAGAAGGTTACTGCTATACAGAAAATCCTAACCCTGTTTAAACTGTTCTTTACAGAGGGAAAATGAACAATATGGCATACATAGAAGGAAAACGATTAACAAAGAAAGAAGCACTTCACCAGTGATAAAGACCAGGATCCCAAGAAACGGCTTTTATATTGATGTCAAACCAGTTACAATCTTCAAGTCCAATGTTTCAGTTCAGCAATCATCTTCACTATTCAACCTAACTACTCTAGCGCAAACAGAGCTTCAAGGGCCAATGAACACTATGTACAAATAGAAGTCTCGAGCTCAAGTGTATTTCAAAGTTCTGCAACCAACAATTTCTCATCTTCTTCTGAGGTATTTATAGAAGAATGAGGAGGTGATCTGAGAAAATATCTCTCAGGATAATTAATATAGGTTCAAGACTTCTCGGCCTTTCGAGGGGCTCGAGAGAGAAATTTATAGGTGGATCACTGTATTAACTTTTTACAATAAATATCAAAGCTCGGTGGGAGCTTTATTTTGACTTTGAGGCTCTGTGTAATGTGGGGAGTAACTCTGCAGATATTTCTGCATTGATTACCTTGCAGAAGTAACTCCCTGGCTTCTTTGAGGCGAAATCTGATCTTCTTCAATAACTTCGCCCTTTGTTTGAAAGGTTTGAGGCAACAGGTGGCTCGGTGGTAGCTGAGGAATAAATTTGCCTCAGATGTGGCGGTGGAGGCTTTCTGTCTGATAAAACACTTTAGGTTTTCTTTTAAACTGTGTTTTAGATTGGGGATTAGGCTTTTGATAACTGTCTTAGCCGTAATCCCCATAAAAACTGTCTTCAATCTTCATCTGTTGTGTTCTGTCTTCACACTTATACTCTTTAACTGTGTTTGAATTAAAACAGTGTCTTGTCGATGTGCAGACCCGCATTGGGATTTACGGCATCAATACTCATAGAGTACTGACGAAACATGGAATAGAGCCCCGTGGATGGCTTCTCTGTAATGAAACGAGGGCATGAGAATCGTCATTCCCAGTCCTTGGCATTTCTTCGTTATACAATGGAAAACCATTTAGAACACCTGCATCAAACACAAAAAAATTAAGAAATCCTACGAAAAATAGGTTTAAACTGCTTCAGATGGTGGGGGAGGAGCGTAGCCGTCGGATAAAAATATCTAACGGTGGAGATCGGCGCAAAACAGAAAAATGAGAGCGGGAAGAAGAAATAAGGCGGGGTGGTTTTTGACCGTCCGATCTGGACACGTGGACAGTCCAGATCTAATCGGAGGATCTCAATCGGGGGTGGTAGGCAAGTGCATGCGATGTAAATTTCCAATGCGATTAAGCGCTGGCTGTTGATCTGCAGATCAGATCGACGACGGAAGGTGAATCGGAGGGTTTTCGAAACGGGGCAAGACTTGTGATTGGAGGGAATAAGGACCGTTGGATCTTCGGGAGGATGGACGGCTGCGATGGAATCGGCGGATCGCAATCGGGAGTGCAATAAAAACGCAAGCAATTTGAAACTTGCGATTAGAAACTTGCGATTGAGCGCAGGCCGTCCAATCTGAGGACCAAATCAACGGCGGGGAATGAATCGGAGGGATCGCAATCGGAGGTCACAGAGATGGGCATGCGATTGCGCAACAGGGAAAAGTTGCGATGCGATTGTGCGCAGACCGTTGGATCGAAGGACTAGATCAATGGTCAGGATTGCTTCGACCTACGCACCGACGGAAAAACCTTTAAACATATGAAAACCAAAGTTTTGCAAAAAAAACAAGTTATAATGGATCAGGTGGAAAATATATAAGTTAAAGGGAAAAGGCGCCCGATTGCGGGGCCGGTGGTTTTCACGGAATGTAATATGCCCGGGAGTATAAAGACAAGGGCCAATCGCAATCGGGCCATTGAGCCTGGTCTTTCCGATCAACCCATTTGTGTTGTTTCCAATTGCGATTAGCGCTGAAAAGCTTTGGCGTTTGGTTTTAACGTATGGGCATGTGGGGGGAAGTGGTTTAGGACTTAGCCCAAAGGGGCTTAGATCCATAGCAATAAAAATTTTGTTTTTTATGAGAAATTTCAAGGATTTTAATGGATTTGGGGGTTCCGAAATAGTTAAAAAGTGAGTTTTTAACTATGAAAGGGGAATTTTTCATAAATGGAAAGAAGAGGACTTATGAAAACAAGGTAGTTTTGATGAATAAAAAGGGGAGCAGATGAAAGGTTTTGAGAAGAGGAGAAATGACAGTCTTTCAGCAGTCTTTCATTTGGAATCAGCAGAATTTTCTGAGTATAAAAATGGGACAGCAAATGAGGATTTGGGACAGAGGCATGAGGCCTTAAAGAGACTTCAAGAGCCAACAATTTTTAGTGATAAAATTTGTTTCTTGGAGGCTCAAAAAAAATCTTAGCCACCTTTTGGTATAACAAAATATTATAGGTGGCTAACACCATGAAGTGTCCATACAAAACATCGAGCAAGAAGAACTCATGAGGAGCAGCAAGTGAAGCCTTGGCTTCATAGTTCGATATTGACTTCACCCTTATCGCATGTGTTGGGCCAAAATTAAGGTATGTTTTCACACTATGTTTACTTCGAATTATCATACATTTTTAGAATTTCTCTCGTATTAATAGTAAAGGAAAGGAGGGTTAGTCCAAAATCAGGACAAATAGACTAACAGTAAGAAGCATGTTCAAAACAACAAGGATTTGACTTATTTTTTCTCTATTCGTAGGAAAATGAGGCAGCTGAATCGACGTAGACCAAAAGACAGCTAACAAACAGAGAACATGAATCCACAGTAACCCCCAGGGATGAGTGGAAGGCAGAAAGACAGATCCACATCTGAAGAACCCAAATGACATCCACGCTCAGCGGGCTGTCATTTGGGAAAAACCATTCTACTACGCGAAATTGCCTTTAAAAATGCCAAGGATGGATGAAAGAGAGGAGGCGAAATAAGAATTATTTTTCTGTAATAGGTGTCTCAAGACATAATTGTCCAGTTGCATTCATGTCTTGACTCTTTTAATAAAGAATTTTGGTATTTTGAATAATCATTTCCTGAGTTTTCCATCGTGTTGGACTTCTGGTCGTTTGGGCCCAGCCCTGGTAGTTTCCGTGCTCACCTCTATACTGTACGTTAATTACGGAATTTATGTTCAGTTATCTAATGCATTCTATGAGATATATTTCTACTTGTTAAAATTCTATGCTTGTGATGTTGTACTTTCCTCTACCACTCAGAAAGTTTATTGCTCATGTTTCTAGTTTACGGTAATAGTTTTATAACTATTGGACATTTTCATCGTTTTCTCAATTCCTTTATACCTATCTTTGCAAGCACACAACAAATGATTAATAGCATATATCACAAGGAAATTAGATATTTCCAAGAATTCTCATCAGAGTTCTCATTATGCTTAATACTGAGAATGTAATTAGGTTAATTAGCAATAATTCCATTGCAAAATTAAAATAAGAAAGTGATGAATTCATTGATTTTGTATTCGGTAGAATGAAGATTAGTTCATTTAGGTGTGTTGTTCAATCATAGATTGTGTTCACTAGGATTGTTAGGCAAGGGATAGTTATTGAAAATAATTTACAAATTCCATTCTACAGGATGATTAGTTTTCAAGGGACATCATTGATCTTCTTCATAGTCATATAGAGTATCTATTTCTGATGTCACTCGCATATACTGTGCTCACACTCTTGAAATAAGAAGAATTACCCTGGGTTGAAAATTGAATGAGAAGATTAGAGGTTGCCTATAATAGTCACCTTAAAGAATCAATATGTTGGCGTCGTTTCCGGGGAGAGTGTTGAAGAGCAACATCCTTCATTCCTTGTTCTCCTTTGCTGTGAAGCACTGGGTATTAAAAAAATGAGGTAAGAAACTGCGTACTTGTAAGAAAAATGCTTGCCCCCTAACCCACTTCTCAGAAATTGATCAAAGGTTAGTAGAATAGGTGCTCTTGTTTTATGACTAGGAAGAAAAGGATAGATACAAATCAAAATCATTTGCAAAATTCTACGAAACCCAAAGGACCGGTAATCCTTGGTAGAACAACATATATAGATGAAATCATTAAGAGGGCTGAATCCCAGGCATCTGTAGGACCCATAATCATTTCTGCTCAAAGTCCTACTACTCTCCCTTAGGTAGCAGCCTCACCATCTACACCCCACGCTGAGATTCACAGTGAAACTGAAGGGTCTGAACAAATCCTCCAGACTACTGAACACATAGGTACTTACCCTTCAAGATAGGGAGGTTCTTGCAATTTACAAGAAGGAGAAGGAGAAACTAGTGGGGCAATACAAGTAGAAGCTCTAGAGACGAAATCTAGATGCTTGGTATTCCAGATCAAGGGAGTGTTGTAAAGCCTCCTCCCCTCTCTCCACCCAATCCCGCTAAGATCACTCCTTCTGAACAATAAATCCCCAAATAATACTGGCATATCTTTGATCAAATGGAAAATAATCAAAACCATAATCAAAGGCAGATGTCGACATTGGAATATCCCATTTTTTACCATGCTGCTAACGCCCCTATGAAAGCCATTCCCCTGCAAAACATCCCCACCTTCGATGGGTTGACCTCGGAAGATCCTGATGCATTTTTATTTGTGTTCGACGTCTTATGTAGGGGATATGACTATACCACTGATCCTCAGAAAATGAAATTATTCCCCTCTACTTTGAAGGGGGCGGCATTACGCTAGTTCATGGGACTTGGTGGGGGAACCATCAATAACTGGGACCAAATGAAGAACATTTTTCTAACAAAATATCAAGATTATTGCCGAAATCGAAAATTAAAATATTAAATATTAAATATGTCTGCAAAAGACAATGAGACATTAGAAGAGTATGTTGAAATATTTCAGTATAATCTGCAAAGGTCCCCATATACTGTATTATCTAAAGACATCCTGAAAGCAACAATAATTAAGGGAATGAAAGAAGAATGGGTTGAAACACTCAATATAATGGGAAGAGGGGACATCTATCAAGAACAATATGATGAAATTATTTCACTCTGTATCAGGTGCTCTCGGGGCAGTACGCGAAATAAGCCACTTGGGTGAGACTCGACAAAGAAAGATCTCAAGCAGTCTAGTGGCAACATAACCAGAGTATAGTTTGGTAATCTTTTGGAAGACTTCAAAACTGACATTCTAGGTACTTTGACAACACAGCTTGATGTCCTACAATCCAAGCTATAGCGGAACAGAGCTTGGCCGCCTTCTCCCCACGCTGTCAGAAGAAGCACAGCCAAAGGGAATGCCCCTTAGACACGATTCAGACTTGTGCTATTTGCACTAAGGATCATGCCACGAATCACTGCCCTTCACTCCCAGGACTCAAAGCAGTTTACAAAGAAGCAAAAGAAGAAACAGAACTAGTCTACTTACTGAACTAGCATCGGAAATGGCAGACACGACCAGGTATGCCTCAAGACCTGCCTTCGTTCTTTCCTTCTCCACAATTTAACCAAAATAACCACTCAGCAAGTTGGAAAAATCAACTGCCTTTCTCCACTTGGCCGTCTCAGTCGTTTCCTATACCACCTTGACCAACGCAACCCTCTACAAGGAATAATTGGCCAAGTTTTCCCTGTTCTCATCCATACTGGAAAAACAACCCATATCAAACTCAGTGGCCAGCATCCCCTTATCAAACCACAAATTGTCCTCAAAATTGGCAACGACCTGTAGGAATGATCCACCCACCAATGGGGACAGGAATTCAAAATCAACCTACACTACCAGCTCTGTACCCTGTCTAGCACAACCCTCAACCTATCATCCGTCCTCAGTTACCAGCCCAACCCAATCCTAACCCCAACAACAGGTCAGTTCAACTAATCCAGATTATAGAAAATCCCAACCCTGAAACTGAACAAAAGCAATGTAATGAGCTAAGGCTAAGATCAGGACGTATTATCTCGCCAACTCAAGGGATGATCCCACCATAATTGGAATTTGGGACTCCAACAGAGCCCAGATAAACAAATGTAACTGAAGTAGAGATGGAGAAAGAAAAGGAAACGGTTGACCAAGAGAAGCCTGAAAATCTTAGGATTTTTTCAGCTCCTTTCCCTAAAAGGTTAACGCTGCCTAGACCAATGATCTCCCCAGAATTTGATATCTTGGGAGAATTGAGAAACCTTTGCATCAAAATTCCTCTTCTACAGGCCATACAAGACATCCCCATCTATGCCAAGACAATTAAAGAACTGTGTGGAAGGAAGCAAGAAAAAAGAGCAAATATTGCTCCCACCGTTCATGTGGTAGGAACGCTTTTGTGACTTTCCCCATTAAATACGATGACCCAGGGAATCCCATGGTAACTGTGAAAATATTCAGCCACTCCTTTCCAAACACATTGGTCGATTTAGGGGCGGTCATTAACATCTTAACAACAGGGACTTGCGAAAATATAGACATATTAGCGTTAGAACCCACAGCTACGCTGTTGGAACTCACCGACAAGTCTGCCATCAGGCTAGAAGGAATATTGCAGTACATCTTGATTTCTATAGACTTATGGGAGTATCCGGATGATTTCCTAGTTATTAACCCAAAAAATTGAATGGACGGACACCCATTGATTCTTAGACGACGTTGGTTAGCAACGGTTGATGCTTACACAGGCTGCCGGATAGGCAACATGAGCATTGCTAGGTGAGATTCCATAAAGAACATTATCATTTACCCACTTGCCAAGCCAAGTCTACCCACGGTACACATTCACAAGCATCTGCATACATATTGGGAGAAAAATATCTGTCCACCTCTGACATTAATCGAAGCTCTTGAATTTAAAGATCAAACTAAAGATGGTGTAATCAATAACTTTATGAATCAGCCACCTACATCTGAAAACTTGAAATGCCAAATGCTGAAAACAGTTCTTGAAGAGGAAACACAAGAAGACCTCTTGATAAACCTTGATGATCAACATATACCTATGACCGTTGTACACAACAGCATACTCATTGAGATTGAGCTAGGGATAATTTTCAATATTAATGGCAATTTGGATAATGACCAAAGGCAGAAGCTCATAAAGTTGTTACAGAAGTATCAGGGAGCATTTTCTTGGGACTACCTAGAAATGAAGGGCATAGACCCCTAGCTATGCACCCATCACATCTATACCGACAACGAGGCTCTACCTATTCGACAACCCCAGCGTTATTAAACCCTCATCTAAAAGACGTGGTAAAAGAGGAACTGCAAAAACTACTGGACGTAAATTTCATTTATCCTATTTCAGACAGCAAGTGGGTCTCCCCTCTGGTAGTCATCCCTAAAAAGAATGGGAAATGGAGGATCTGTGTGGATTATCGAGAACTGAATAAGGCGACACAGAAGGACCACTTCCCCCTCCCTTTTATTGATTAGGTCATGGATACATTGGCAGGGAAGCATTTATTTTCTTTTCTTGACGGTTTCAACAGTTACAATCAAATCCAAATAGCCCCCGAAGACCAGGATAAAACAACCTTTACCTTCCCATGGGGTACATTTTCCTATAGGGTGCTACCATTCGGACTATGCAATGCCCCAGCAAAATTTCAAAGAGCCATACTTGGTATTTTTGCTGACTTAATAAATGAGGGGCTTGAAATTTACATGGATGACTTCACCCCATATGGTGATGATTTTGATCAAGCATCAGAAACACTAGAAAAAGTATTGGAACAATTTATTGCCACCAGGTTATGCTTAAGCAATGAAAAATTCCACATGATGATGACCAAAGAAGTAATCCTAGGGCACTATATCTCTGCAGCAGAAATACAGGTAGACTCGGCAAAGATAGAGGTAATCCTTTTATTAGCCACTCCTTGCACAAAGACAGAGGTGTATATTTTTCTGGGGTATGTAGGGTATTATTGTAGGTTTATAAATAATTTCTCAAAAATTTCTACACCTTTGTATACTCTAACTAGAAATGTCGAATTCCATTGGTCTGATAAATGTGACACTGCTTTTGCATATTTAAAGAGACTGGTCTTGACAGCACCAATCTTACGTGGTCCTAACTTTGAGCTACCTTTTCACATTTCTTCAAATGCATCCAATATAGCGATAGGGGAAGTTCTTGGTCAAGAAGAAGACAAAAAGCCCTATGCTATTTATTATATCAGAAAAAATCTTACTCCCGCTGAATTAAATTACAAAGTGATAGAAAAATAGTTCCTGGAAGTCATTTATGCTATTAATAAGTTTAGACATTATATAACGGGCTATCAAGTACTCTTGTATACCGATCACTCTGCCATTAAATATTTAGCCAATAAACAAATCACAAATGGGAGAATAACTCGTTGGTTGTTTCTTTTGTAGGAATTTGACATCACCATCAAAGAATGCCCAGGAAAAGAAAACGTGGTCGTAGACTTCCTATCCAGAGTTCCAAAAATAGATGACACACTAGCAGTCGATGATTAGTTTCTTGATGAACATCTGTTTGTCATAACAGTAAAAACACCATGGTACGCAGACGTAGAAAATTACTTGGCCGTAGGGAAACTGCCTAGGCATTTAACATCAAGGGAACATAAGATGATTGTACAACGCAGTACCAGGTTCTCCTGGATCGACGGATACCTCTTCCACATAGGGGCTGACATGCATATACGTGGATGCATCCAGGAAGACAAGATCTATGATATCCTATGGGCCTGTCATGATGAACCATGTGGCGACCATTTCGCAGATCACAGAACGGGACACAAAGTATCACAATTGGGTTATTATTGGCCCACGATCTTCAAAGATGCGAAAAAATATGTACAAGTTTGTGATAGTTGCCAAAGAATGGGTCGCCCAGGCCAAGCAGATGAAATTCCACTGCAACCACAATTGGTAATAGAATCGTTCGAACGGTGGGCACTAGACTTCGTTGGGTCGTTCAACCCACCATCGAATCAGAAAACCTACATATTGGTTGCCACGGACTACATAATAAAATGGGTGGAAATAGTAGCCTTATCAAGATCCATGGAGGAATCTGTGATTAACTTTCTATTCGAGCTATTTGTGCGATATGGTCTACCGCGGGAAGTGATAACCGATGGAGGGGCACAGTTCATAGGTAATAAAATCACAACCACTCTACAGAATCATCACATCACCCATATAGTCACGTCTCCTTACCACCTACAGGCGAATGGACAGGTCGAAAGCACCAAAAAAGTCCTTGAAGCAATCCTTAATAAAACAATATCATCACATCGTTAAGATTGGGCCACTAGAATTCTAGAGGCCCTGTGGGCTTATCGCACAACATGGCGAAACACCACTGGATATTCTCCGTATCATTTAGTATTTGGAAGAGAGCTAATTTTTCCCATTGAATTCGAAGTCAAAACTCTAAGGACAACCCAGGAAGTAGGATTGGACTTGATGGAGGCCCAGATTAAAAGACTCCAGCAAATAAAGGAATTGGATGAAACATGGCTACTGGCTCTACAACACACAACGATCATACAAAATCATCGAGCTAAGTGGCATGACAACTTCATAAAAAAGAAGGAATTCCAGAAAGGAGATTGGGCACTTCTCTATGACTCCAGATTCCAAGATTTTCTAGGAAAATTACAGACAAGGTGGCTTGGTCCATATGAAATCCAAGAAGTGCATAACAATGGTACCCTCATCTTGACCACCATAGATGGGTCTGGTTCTACATTTCAAGTCAATGGGCACAGAGTATGCCTCTATCGCAAACCTCTCACAAAGGAGTCTTTCTGCCAGCAGGTATGAAACGATCCCACCATCCAAGTTGTGGCAGAAGGGGGTGATAACCCCACAACCTCAAGTACATGAGAGTTTGCTACCGTCATTTGTAAATAATGTATATAATTTCCTTACCATTCCTAGTTCTTATTTTTTTGTACATTCCTCATACTCGCAATTGTATCCTTTTTTCTCATCCTCTTTCATTTTTATTTTTCCTTGTTGTTCAAATGCTTTGAACGGCTACTGTTCAATCCAATTGAACAGTTGTTGCTCAATCAGATTGAACAGTCGTGTTTTTTTGTTTTTATTTATTTTTCCTTGCTGTTCAAATTCTTTGAACGGTTGCAGTTCAATCCAATTGAACGGATGTTGTTCAATCAGATTGAACAGTCGTGCTTTTGTGTTTTTATTTATTTTTCCTTGTTGTTCAAATGCTTTGAACGACTGTTGTTCAATCCAATTGAACAGCTGTTGTTCAATCGAATTGAACAGCCGTGTTTTTTTGTTTTTATTTTCCTTGCTGTTCAAATTCTTTGAATGGTTTCTGTTTAATCCAATTGAACAACTGTTGTTCAATCGGATTGAACAGCCGTGTTGTTGTGTTTTTATTTTCCCTATTGTTCAAATTCTTTGAACGACTGCTGTTCAATCCAATTGAAAAGCTGTTGTTCAATTAGATTGAACAGTCGTGTTTTTGTGTTTTTATTTTCCTTGCTGTTCAAATTATTTGAACGGCTGCTGGTCAATCCAATTGAACAACTGTTGTTCAATCAAATTGAAAAATCATTTTTTTCCATTCATTTTTATCTTTCTTGTTGTTCAAATTGTTTGAACGACTATTGTTCAATCCAATTGAACAGCTGATGTTCAATCATATTGAACAACCGAGTTTTTGTGTTTTATTTTTTCTTGTTGTTCAAACTCATTGAACAAATGTTGTTCAATCCCATTGAACAGCTTTTGTTCAATCGGATTGAACAACCTTGTTTTTGCATTTTATTCTTTCCTTTATCGATATCCTCCCCTCGATCCACACCCTAGCTATAAAAGGCATCTCTGAGTAGGAAGTAGCAGTTGAAGAGAAGAGGGAAGCAGTAAAATTACCAATATGATGATTCTTTGACACTATAATATTTAAACTGGAAGTTGACATTGTACATATATGAAATGAAAGGCTAAGTCATTCCCACTCAAATATGTTATCATACAATACATGATCTTATGATGGTATATCTTTTTGCACTTTTGAGTAGAATCTCCCTCCAATATGAAGAAATAGGAATAAGGGGTATTAATTGTATTGGAATTCTTTTTACTTCTCTCACAATCCCTAACTCTTAAGGATTTAATGAGCCTCCCTTTATGTATAAAGAATAACTATTATGTTTACATGAAAATTTTTAAGAGAGGATAGGGGGTCTCATCACGAGCCAGCCTACCATGATCATAAGGGTTTAACAAGTGACATGCCCATAATGACCATCACACCAGGGTAATGACCTTCTCATCTGCTTGAAGGACAGGAGGTCTCATCATGAGCTAGCCTGATCACTTTGTTACAATCCTAGTGAATGGCACTGTGATTATCTAGCCATCATACCATCATAGTGACCTTCTCATAAATCAAAATGCTTATGTTTCAAAAAAAAAAATAACTATACTCATATGCAAATTTTTAAGATAGGATAGGGGGTCTCATCATGAGCCAGCCTACCATGTTCATAAGAGTTTAGAAAGTGAGATGCCCACAATGGCCACCACACCAGGGTAATGACCTTCTCAACAGCTTGAAGGACATGAGGTCTCATCATGAGCCAGCCTGATCACTCTGCTACAAATCTGGCGAGTGGCACTGTGGCTATCTGCTATCATACCAGCATGGTGATCTCTCCATAAAATTGGTAGAATAATTACTTTTATATAAGGATCCTGGCTCATTTTTTCGGGTTAAAATAGCAACCCTATCAAGGCTATGAACGCCTGCTGGCAGCATTGGCTTAGCCTATGGTATGAGAGTATGTTTCAATGATAGCCAATTACCTTACCTCCAATTTTTCTTCCATTCTTAACATAAGAACACTACTCGAATTAGTGATAATTCTAATCTACCACATAAGTAACTATATGCGAGATATGCTTACATGTTTGAACTTCAGGATGATGGAACTAATCATTGCCTATCTCAGTATTCCTTCCGTCACACTTTATCATAAAATAAGGACATCCTATTATAATAATAACTATACTGCTTTCTCTCCATTCTCTGGTCACTTTTGCATGAGATACACTTATGACAACTTCCAAATCTGACCTTTACACTACATGCACTCATAATTACCCAATTACTCCTCTTTCCTTGAGCTCCAAAGCCACGACCTCTACTCTCATGTACAGGCTATGATTACTGAATCTTGACATTCCCCCCATATGCATTCATGATTTATCAAATCCCTTTTGTACTTGAAGACGTGGATGCCCTTACTTCGGCTGAGGGGATGTAATTATTCATAAATAAGAAAGCATGCAAATTTCCTACACAAACTTTGTTGGATACACTAATAAGATCAAAGGAGCATCACAATTAAGGTATGAAGCTACCTACAGAAGGTTGCAATTTCCCTACTCTTGCATACAGTGTTCATTCTAAAAAACAAAGCTGAAAGATAACACAATTAGAAGGAGAAATTAGCTCAAGGAAACACATCAGCCATGGGAGGAAACTCTCTCTGGATTGAACCTTTGAACTTTCCAATTTCAGATGTAGCTAGCACTATCCTCCAGCAAGTTGGTTGGCTACCATATTTACACAGATTATAAGGATTTGATACAGAGGTAGCAATTGAGTTCCTTAAAAACCTACAGGAGGGACAGACCAGGCTCAGGGGAAGAGTTATACCGGTC
This sequence comes from Pinus albicaulis, assembly GCA_034641835.2. NCBI lineage: Eukaryota > Viridiplantae > Streptophyta > Pinopsida > Pinales > Pinaceae > Pinus > Pinus albicaulis. The sequence continues at coordinate 300,321,198 of CM076583.1, read as the reverse complement.
ATAGAAGAAATTATTGCTAAAGTCTCAGGAATACCAGCGGAACGAGAGAGATGGACAAAGAAACACCTTCTCTTACGAGAGGTAATCACAACATATCAAGATCTGGAAGAGCCATTGGAGCGAAAAGGAAAAGGGATTAACCCTACTTCTCTACATCAATCGTGGCAGGAACAAATGACATTCATCCAGAGATTCATTACATGCGATGGACGCCAAGACATGGTAAAACCCCATCAACTTAAACTATTAGCTGTGCTTAAACAAAATATTTCAGTTAACCTGCCTGCTTTCTTAAATTCTATAGTGCATGACACTGTTGTTCGAATAAGAAAAGCTAAAAACCCTCAAGCAGTTGTTAGTCACCACGAGCTAATAAAACTAATCACCATACATGATTTGTACAAGCAGCAGATAACCTGGGACAACTTTGTTAACCCTGCCGCACAGGTACTTGAGGAAAACCCTAGTGGGACTGAAATTGAGCTCCCTAGGATGAACATACCTAGAAGTAAAAGGACCCGTGCCTCAACTTCAAAACCAAGCAGGAAAAAGCGGTCCAAAACACTTCAAGAAACCTCGGACTTCATAGAGGAGGCAGGGCCATCCCGCTCACTACCGTTAAGCCCTCAAAATATACCCTTACAAGATTATGAGGAAGAGATGGCTCGAGTCTTGGAGCAAATGAGGGCATCCCATGAAACTAAAAGCTTATCTGAGCAAGATGGAGAACAAGAAGAGCCATTGGACTAGTCTGCCACTGCCAGCAGCTCTAGCCACACTGGGGTATTACCCTATCAAGAGGAACCACAGGCTTTTAGGGCCCTGTCCCCTCTCAAGAATGATGGAGTGAATGAGGGGGGGCATGCAGAAGAGGAGGCCGAATCTAAAAATCAGTCAGGAGACACCATTCCCTTGGAAAAAAACACAAGCATGGAAACAGTTCCCCTGACATGAGGGAAATATTGTCTCACCCAGCCAGGACCCTCATACAGAAGTAAACTCCGAAGTACAGGTAGAAGACACCACCACAAGAGAACCTGAAATTGACACCGCCATCCCTGAAAAAGAGGTTGTTGCTCCTCCACCCCCTACTGAACCCAGACCAGAAGAAAATTTAGCTAAAAAGAAGTTCAAGAAATTAAGCAGAATCTGCAAAAGGTTAAGGAAATTGGTAAAGCAATTGAAAGAGGTAAACAAGGAACAGAAGCCTAAGAAAGAATTGACCACAGCAGAAACCCAAACAGAATTGGTCACCAATTTGTTAGATATTGTTGAGGCTAGAATGCATACTAACCTAGCAGATACTGCTGAGGTTGAAATTCAAACTGACCTAGCAGATGCTGCTGAGGCTGAGATGCAGACTGACCTAGCAGATATTACTGAGGCTGAGATGCAAACTGACTTGGCAAGCACCATTGAGATCAAGGTACAAATAGACATGGTGGACACTTTCGAGGCCTCTGTCCAAACTAGGCAAGAATTTACCGATGAAAAGGGAACCCAAATGGAGGAAACCTCTGCTTATGCTCCTCTAGTTGAAAGAGTTGTCAATAAAAAATGGTATAATGAATTAATTCGAACACAACATGAGTTGGCACAGTGCAAAAAGGAAGTAGTACCTGTGCAAGAGTATCAGGCAACGCTAAAGAAATTCATGAACCTTTCTACCACAGAAGATGAAACATTTTCCCAGCTTAGAGAAGAGAACGAAAAGGTAAAAAAGGCATAGGACCAGGTGGATCAAGCCAAGAAACAAATCTCTATGATTTGTTCTCTGTATTATGATGCAATAACATGCAGGGCACCAACCACCAACTATGCCCTATTCCTAGTGGAACGATATTTACTGCTGAAAATCAAGGTCATCAGGGCAGGGGAGCCCACAAATTTCAAAACCATAGAGGAATTTTTCCACTACTACAATGATCAAGATGAATAGGTCCAACACCTTTTATGTGAACTTTACATGCACAACTTTTTTCTAGAAGAGGATAAGCACAACAATCCTAGTCTCGTTATAGGAGATGTTCAGTTCCAAGCCTTCCTCTCATTTGCTAAGAACCAGATTAGGTGGGCCAAAGCCTATAACATTTTCCAAAATAGAGAGCATGGCCTAGACCTATGGGTTATAGGAGAGCCTACTAAACCCCTCCAGATGTTCATCCAACACAAGAATTTCATGCAAAGAAAGGGTGTAAGGACTAAGATGGGACCCATCCATAAAGACATTATAGAGCATGGGAGGGAATATTTCGAATACATTCAGGAAGCAGCCCTGGCAGCAACCAAACAAAGATGGATGGCCTCCACAAACAATGTAAAAAATAGGGAGCCATTTGGCTACAGAAACTTCTAAACAGTCGCCTCAAGATTCCTCTCATATAGTAACCTGGTCTACAACATGGGTCCTGCATGGTTAGGGTGCAGGTATAGATGCCCTCTCATCTGGTACCGCCCTGAGGGTTATGATCATGACTACGAACTACCAGAAGGGCACACAAATGCTGCTTTTGCAAGAATTAGACAGAAATAGGGTTTCAGAGCATACAAGGAAGAATTATACCCTACCTATTCCTTGACACAGTTACATCTCAACCATTTGTTTGCACGAGGACCTACAAATAGGTAAGTATGGGAGTATGTTGGGCCAGAATTAAGGTATGTTTTCACCCTATGTTTACTTCGAATTATCATACATTTTTAGAATTTCTCTCTTCTTACCGCAAAGGAAAGGAGGGTTATTGCAAACAATAGGACAAATATACTAACAATAAAGAGTATGATAAAAACAAAAAGGATTTGAATTATTTCACCCATTCACAAGAAAATAAGGTGTACTAATCGACACGTACAAAAATACATCCGACAAATGAATATGAATCCACAGTGAACCCGAGGGACCAGGTGGAAGGCGAAAAGAGAGATCCACATCCGAAGAACTCAAATGAGAACCACGATCGCAGGGTCGTCATTTGGGAAAGACCATTATACTAAGAAAAATAGCCTTTAAAAAAGGCCAGGGAGAGACGAAAGAGGGGAGATGAAATAAGAATTATTTTTCTATAATAAGCGTATCACGATAGAATTGTCCAAATTTCTTATTCATGTCTTGACACTTTTAATAAAGAGTTTTGGTATTTATGAATGATCATTTCTTGAGTTTTCTGGGTCGTTGGACTCGATGGTACTGGCCAAGCCCGGAGTTTCCCTCTATCACTCACCTCTCCGTATCGTATGTTAATTACGTAATCTATGTTCCGTTATCTAATGCATTCTATGAGATATCTTTTCACTTGCTAGACTTCTACGCCCGTGATGTTGTAGTTTCTTCGCCACTCGTGCACTTTATTGCTCATGTTTCTGGTTTGAAGTAATAATTTTACAACCGTTGGACATTTTCATCGCTTTCTAAATTCCTCTATCTATATTTGTAAGCTTTACAATAATTTCTTTTCAATGCTTTACATCATCAAGAATTGATCTTTTTCCATTAGTACCATAGGATTTCCCGTTGTGTTTAATACATAAGAGTGTTAGCTGTTAGTTTTCAAAGAGAATTCCATTGCAAAATTAAAATAAACAATTGTTGTTCACTTCATTGAGTTTTTTGTTCCATTCATTAAAGGTGTTGTTCACTCATAGACTATTCTCACTAGGCTTATTTAGACAGATGGTTACCCGTAATTTACAAATTCCATTCCTTTTGAGATTGAACTTCAAGAACTAATTGATCTTATTCATAGTAATATAGAGTAGCTATTTCCGATTTCACTCGCATATATTGTGCTCACACTCTTGAAATAAGAATACTTACCCTAGGTTGAAAATTGAATGAGAAGCTAGAGGTTTCTATAATAGTCACCTAAGAGATACCAACACTAGGATTGCTGGATTATTGTCTTAAAGGTTTGTTTATTAAAGTTTTTCCAAGAATTTTTATGGTGTGCCCTATCCTTTGCTTCCTAAATTTTACCTAAAAGGCTTTTCGTTTAAGTAGAGCTAGAAGATTCTTAACTTACTATAGTTTTGCCGCTTCACAACTTATTATTGTTTCATATCACAACTAATTTAAGAGATCCACTTGATATAGTTAGCTTGCCCTATGAAAACCCTTGCAGTTGATGAGAATTTAAATCCTTTTATTAATCCATATCCCAATGGATCAATGTTTTCTCATAGTCTATCTATCTAACTGAAATATCCCCTCAATTAATCACACCATAGATCCGTCTATCTATCAATTAATTAAACAAAAAAAACAAGTCCTTAGAACTTCATAATCAACAATATCATAAAAAAAAGCACAGAGATATATCATTTGAAAACACATATATAGAGAGATCCCCCCAATCTAGGAAGGTCAGCTAGGTCCTAGGATTCAAAGTGCGGTTATGATGTGGCCCCGCAACTTGCTCGTTCTTGTCAATCTTGCAAAACTGCCAGGAGCCAAGAATCACTAAATGCATGGTAAGAATGGTATTTTTGTACTTATTGTTCATCTAACAAAATATTTTCATTTTCTTTCCATATATATGTACAAAGCAATGCATTGCTCACCAAGAGGGAAAGTTTTTATTTTCGCTTCATGGTCTTCTCCAATATCGTTGATGGAGGAAGCCATTTCTTGGATGGATTTGGGCAAGTGTTGTGTTATTCTTGTTATTCTCACCGATATATAATTCCATTTACTACCTCCTAGTAGATGAGAAAACATGCACATCTAGAAAATTGTTGAGAGACAACTTGCCACATGATGTTCAACAATACTAGTACATTTGGTAGAAATTTCAAACTTTAGTTCTCGATATCTTTTGACCAAATGTCAGAAATTTCGCTAAGTTTTATCAATTTTTCAAATCTCGCCCACAACTCGTCGCTACCGATGTTTGGAGACAAGTGTCGTATTGCGACACTTGTGAGGTAAGTGTTGGTCTTGCGAAGTTTGTATTAAAGTGTTGGAATTGCGACGATTGAGAAATGTGTCACTTTGCGACACTTCGAGCTAAGTGTTGCTATTGTGACGCTTGGGGGAAAATGATTGGTATTGAAACATTGCTGCATTAAGTGTCGTTATTGCAATGTTACGTAGAGCTAAGTGTCGCTATTGTGACATTACGTAGAGCTAAGTGTCACAATTGTGAAAGTTTGGGCAAAGTGTCGCTATTATGACGCTTGGGGGCAAAGCATCGCATGGCGACGTTACGTAAGCTAAGTGTCGCTATTGTGATGTTGGCGAGAGCCAAGTGTCGCTATTACGACATTATAGAGATAAGTGTCGTCGGGCGCCCCGGCTTGGGGCAAAGCACCCGTGATGCGTCGTTAAGGTAGATTACCGTCAAGTATTGCGATAGTTAGAAGAAGGGCCTGCATTGCGAATAGCTTGTGTCAAGTGTCGTATTTCCATGTTTAGAGGCAAGTGTTGCACAGTTTTTAGGAACAATCTTAGGGTTTAGGTTTGGGAGTTAGTTTTAGGATCGTCGCGCCGTGTGAGGTTGCCTCGACCGGCATGTTTTGGGTCGAGCTGCTTGGCCCGAGGTGCCTGCACGCTTTGCTAAGTTGTGACCACCGGGTGCCTCGTGCACGTTCGGTGCGAGCCCCATTTTCCATTTTCTCCCTCGTGGCATCGTTCAATCGGGTGCACCATGTCATGCCGTGTGAGGTCGCCCGACCGGGTGTGTTTGGGTCGGGCCATTTCGTTGGAGGATGCCCGTATTTGCCTTTGTTAAGTTGTGACCACCGTGTGCTCAGGCACATTCGGGTGGCCCATTTGTCATTTTATCCCTCAGCATCATTCGGCCGTCGCCGTGTCGCTCATGTGAGGTCACCCGACCGGGCACGTTTGGGTCGACGTGTTCGAGGGCACCCATATCGCCTTTGCTAAGTTATGATCGGGCCTGTGTGGATTTTGCACGTTCAGCAATTTCATTTGCTATTTTTCCCCTCGTGGCATTGTCTTGGCCGGGCATGCCGTGTCGTGACATGTGAGGTCGCCCACCGGGCGCGTCCTCCGGTCGTGTCATTTGTTAGAGGGCGCCCACACGCTTTGCTGTTGTGATCGTCAGCTCGGTGTACGTTCGGTGGCTCGGCCAATTTGCTCCCTCGTGGCATTGTTCATTCGGGGTGCGTCGTGTCGCACCACGAGGTCGCCCAACCGGGTGCGTTCGTGCTCGGGGCCATTTTGTTCGAGCTCTGTATCGCTTTGCTAAGTTACACCAAAGGGGGAGCCTTGTGGACGTTCGGGCGCCCGTTTTCTATTTTTCTCCTCGTGGCATCATTCGGGCCGGCGCGCCTTGTCACGTCATGTGAGGTGTGTCCCTATTGCGAAGGTTTTGGGTAAAGCGCGGGTATTGCAACGTTAAGGTAGATTACTATCGGTATTGCGAAATTAGAAGAAGGGTTGGTACCGCGATGTTTGTGTCAAGTGTCGTATTGCCAATGCTTAGAGGCAAGTGTTGTTAGTTTTTAGGAACAATCTTAGGGTTTAGGGTTTGGGAGTTATTTTTGGTGAGATCGTGGTCACGTCGTGTGAGGTCACCCAACCGAGCGAGTTCGTGCTCTGCCGTTTTCTGCTCGAGGGTGCTCGTGACAGGTTTGTGAAGTTGTGACCACCGGGTGCCTTTGTGCACATTCGGTGGCCCATTTTCCGTTTGCTCCTCGTGGCATCATTCGATCGAAAGGCTGTCGCGCCATGTGAGGTCACCCCACCGGCGCATTCGGGTTTCCGGCCATTTAATTGGAGGGCGCCCTCGTATTAGTTTTTCTAAGTTGTGACCACCTAGGTGCCTTGTGCACATTCGGCGGCCCATTTTCTCCATTTTCTCCTTTTGGTAGGCACGTTCGTTCGGTCGCCCGCATCGTGTTGTGCCGTGTGAGGTCACCGCATCGTGTTGTGTGCCGTGTGAGGGCGCCCGTATAAGTTTTGCTAAGTTGTGACCACCTGTGTACCTTGTGCACATTCGAGTGGCCCATTTGTTGTTTGCTCCTTGTGGCATCGTTAATCGTTCGGGGGAGCGGTTGTGTTGGGCTGCTTCATTCGAGGGTGCCCGTATCGCCTTTGCTGTTGTGACTACTCCGGTTCCTTGTGCATTTGGGCGGCCCGTTTGCCATTTTCTCCCCGTGGCATTGTTCGGTCGGCACGCCGTGTCACGCCATGTGAGTCGCCCGACCGTGTACCGGCTTCCGGACGTTTCTTTTGAGGGCACATGTATCACTTTTGTTGTTGTGACCGCCCGAGTGCATTGTGCACATTCTAGTGGCCCGTTTTCCATTTTCTCCCTCGTGGCATCGTTAAATGTTCGGGCGCACCACCGGCGGCCATGTGGTGGTTGTCCGACCGGGCGCGTTCGGGTCGAGCCGTTTCGTTCAAGGGCGCTCGTATCAATTTTTCTAAGTTGTGACCGCCCGGGTGCCTTATCCAAGTTCGTGTGGCCCGTTTTCCATTTTCTCCTTTGTGGCATCATTCGGTCGGGTGCGCAAAGGTCGCGTCGTGTGAGGTCGGCCGAACGGGATGCGTTCGAGTCGGACGTTTCGTTCGAGGGTGACCGTATCAATTTTGTTAGTTGTGACCTCCCTGGGTGGCCTTATGCATGTCTGTGTGTCCGGCTTGGCCATTCCGCTCCTTATGGCACGCAACGTCCGGGTGCGCCGTGTCATGCCATGTGAGGTCGCCCGACCTCGGTGTGTTTAGGGGTCGAATCATTTTTTTCGAGGGCGCCGTATCGCTTTTGCCACGCTGTGACCACCCGTGCCTTGTGCATGTTTGTGGCCTCGTTTGTCATTTTTCTCCTCGTGGCATCGTTCGGTCGTGCGTGCCGTGTCGCGCTCGTGTGAGGTCGGCCGCCGGCGCATTCAAAGTTGGGTCGTTTCATTCGAGGCCCCGTATTAGTTTTGGTAAGTTGTGACCGCCAAGGTGCCTTGTGCATGTTCGGGCAGCCCGTTTGTTGTTTTCTCCCTTGTGGCATCGTTCGCTTCCGTCATGCGTTGTGAGGTCGCTCGACCGGTGTATTCGGGCCCAAGCATTTTCGTTCGAGGGTGCCCGTATCATTTTTGCTAAGTTGTGACCGGGCGTGTGCGCCTTGTGCACGTTTGGGTGGCCCGTTTCCATTTGCTCCCCGTGGCATCATTAATCGTTCGGCGCACCTTATCGCACCGTGTGAGGCTGCCCGACTAGGCGCGTCTTGCCCGGTCATTTGAGGGCGCCCATATCGCCTTTGCTGGTTGTGACCATTCGTGTGCCTTGTGCATGTTCAAAGGGACCGGTTTTCCGCTTGCTCCCTTGCGGCATTGTCTGCCAAGGCTTCCTGTGAGGTCACCCAATTGGGCATGTTCCTGCCTGGGCCATTTCATTTGACTAAGACCGTATCAATTTTGCTAAGTTGTGACTCCGTCTCGGCCCGTGCACGTTCGGGTGGACCATTTGAAATTTTCTCCCCCCGTGGCATCATTCGTCGTGTCGCGCCATGTGAGGTCCCACGACCGAGCAAGTTCTCGGGCCGAGCCATTTTGTTCGAGGGTGCTCCGTATCATTTTTTCTAAGTTATGATCGCTCGGGTGCCCCGTGCACGTTTGGGCGGCCCATTTTCCATTTTATCCCCGTGGCATCGTTTCGCTCGGTGCACCGTGTCGCACAAGGTGAGGTCGCCCGACCGTGCGCGTTTAGGTAGAGCTTTCATTTCTTGCTCAAGGGCGCCCGTATCAATTTTTCTAAGTTGTGATCATCCGGGTGCTCGTGCACATTCGAGCGCCCATTTGCTATTTTCTCCCCGCGGCGCATTCGTTCGGTGTGTGTCGCGTCACGCCTCGTGTGAGGTCGCCAATCGGGCACATTCGGGTCGAGTCGTTTTGTTTGAGGGTGCTCAGACGCTTTGCTAAGATGTGACCGCCCGAGTGCCTTGTGCACATTCGAGCGGCTCCATTTTCCTGACAGCTCTGATCCCTTGTGGCATCATTCGTGGCCGCGCGTGTCGTGTCGCACCGTGTGAGGTCATCCGACCGGTGCGTTCAAATCGAGTCAAAGCCATTTCGTTCGAGGGTGCCCGTACTTCACGTGCTGTTGTGACCGCCTAGGTGCCTTGAACATTCGGGAAGCCCAAGCCATTTTCTCCTCGTGGCATCATTCGGTCAAAACCGTGTTGCATCGTGTGAGTTTAGTCGACCGGCGTGTTTCGGTCGTCGTTTCATTCGAGGACGCCGTATCAGTTTTTTCACATACCCTGGGTGCCCTCAGGCACGTTTGGGTGGCCCATTTTCCGTTTTCTCCTCGTGGCATCGTTAATCATTTGGGTGCGTCGTGTCGCGCCGTGTGAGGTCGCCCCGATCGGGCGCGTTCGGGCCGGTCGTTTACTCCGAGGGTGCCCGTATCGCTTTTGCTAAGTTGTGACCGCCTCGGCGTCTCCTTGCATGTTCGTGGCCTCGTCGGCCATTTTCCCCCCTTGTGGCATCGTTCGGTCGTGCACATCGTGTTGCGCCATGTGAGGTCGCCTCGACCGGCGTGTTCGGGTTGGGCCATTTCATTCGAGGGTGCCCGCACGCTTTGCTATGTTGTTCCCAAAGGTGTCAAGTCGTCAAAGGTCATATGAGGGTGTCAGATTTAAAATTCTAGGTTGTGACCACCATGTTGCTTATGCATGTTTGTGTGATCCCTTTTTCAAGCTTCTCCCTCATGCGCCGTTTGTTTGGGTGGGTCGTTGTGTCATGTGAGGGGCGTGCTTAGTAGGAAACTCATTCGGTGTCAAATCATGTGAGGGAGGTCGTATAAAAATGCTAAGTTGTGACCTCCCATGTACCTTGTGCATGTTCATGCAAACTCATTTTTTGTTTTCTCCTCGTGCCTTTCGACGTTCAAAGGTCCTACGGTTGTGTCGTGTGATGTTGCCCAAGGAAATGCATTCGTGCTCTGGCCGCCGGGTCGTGTTGTACCATGAGTTCACCCAAGGAAACATGTTCGAGAGGCCGGGTCGTTGGGCCGGCGTGAGGGCACTCAAGGAACATGTCCGACCGGCTGGGTCATGTCGAGACGTGTCATGAGGGCACCCGTGTCGAAATTATGCGTTCAGTGGGTCGGGCTCCAGTCGTGTACCGATGTCGCCTGTGGAAATGAGTTTTGGGCTCGTCAGTCGTCATGCAATATTGTGAGGGCACCCAAGGAAACATGTTCCTCGGCAGTGCTCTGCCGGGCTTCGGCTCAGCGTCATGTCATGTCATGAGGCTTCCCAAGGAAACACGTTCTGCTAGGCCGTTGGCGTGCTAATGTGAGGGTGGTCGTATCAAAAATGCTAAATTGTGACCGCCTTGTGGTCAGTAGATAACTCACAGCCATATCACATAGGCCCTATTCACTTACAAAGGTTCCCAAAACTCGCCCCCCAATTTGGTTGATCTTGTCGATCCGCTTGAAAATTTTGAATTTTCATTAATGATTGATTTTCCTCGCTTTCGAATGCAAAAGGAAGATGAATTTCATCATTTTCCTCTATAGTTTCCACATTCGAAATTTATTGTAGCTATTCATATATGCTCATTTGGAATAACCACAAGTTGTACTTTTTTTTTTTTTGGTAATGGATTTTTTATGTTAATCTCGACGAGATTTCTCCTCCTCAAAAACATATCCTGGGTTGTATGTCAATGTGGTATGTTGATGTTCATATGAAAACTACAACTCGTAGCCCTCGACCACTAGGGCGGGTTACTTTGATATTAACGTGGTGTATTCATACTCCTTCTAAATAACCAATAAAGGGTCAAGGAAATTGACCAATATGTTATCAAGTTTTATCTATCCATCTCTCGGGGCAAGCTACTTTTCGCTTAACTCCACTCGCTTTTGATCTCAATTTTTCCAATTGCTTCCTTCTCTGATATGATACTCCGAGCCTTTTCCTTTCTCTTCCCTTCTAATTTCATAATAATGTCATAGTGATGCTAGTCCACTTCTTTTGAAAGCCTTCCTAGCTAGCAAGAATACTTGGTATCCAGGCCGAAGCCTCAACACTTTTCGAGTATCCGGAATGACCATTCTCTTCCGGGTCACATGGTGGGGGAACCCCTTAAAATCCCTTTGGGTGGCCCATTTGCTGTTTTCTCCCTTGTGGCATTGCTCGGTTGGGCGTGGTCGGTCGAGCCATGCAAGGTTGCCCGACCAGGTGCTGGGGTCGTCGTTTCGTTCATAAAAGGCCCATATCATTTTTCTGTTGTGACCGCCTGTGTGCCTCAGGCACGTCGGGACGGCTCATTTTTCGTTTGCTCCCTTATGGCATCGGTTGTCTGGCGCACCGTGTCGCGCCGTGTGAGGTCGCTCGACCGGGCGCGTTCGGTCGTCGTCGGCCCGAGGGTGCCCGTATAAGTTTTGCTGTTGTGACCGCTCGTGTGCCTGTGCACGTTTGGGTGACCTCGTTTCTCCGTTTGCTCCTCAGGGCATCGGCTCGGGTCGAGCGCACCATGTCGCACCATGGGAGGTTGCCCGACCGGGCGCTTTCGGCCCGAGCCATTTCATTTGAGGGTGCCCATATTAGTTTTTCTAAGTTGTGACCACCCAAGTGCCTTGTGCACATTCGAGCGACCTGTTTTTCATTTTCTCCTCGTGGCATCATTCCGCCGGGTGCGCCATGTCACACCGTGTGAGGTCACCCGACCGAGCGTGTTCGAGTTGGGTAATTTTCGTTCAAGGGCGCCCGTATCAATTTTTCTAAGTTGTGACCACCGGGTGCCTTATGCACATTCGTTCAACCCATTTTCCATTTTCTCCCTTATGGAATCGTTTGGCCTGGTGTGTCGTGTCGCGTCGTGTGAGGTCGCCCAACTCGGGTGCATTTGCGTGGGGCCATTTTTTCGAGGGTTCTTGTATCAATTCTACTAAGTTGTGACCGCCTGTGTGCCTTGTGCATGTTCTAAGCGGCCCATTTTCCATTTTCTCCCTTTGTGGCATCCTTCGGTCGGGGGCGCGTCGTGTCGAGTCGTGTGAGGTCGCTCGACCAAGCGCTTTCGGGTCGGGTTGCTTCGTGTCGAGGGCGCCGTATTAGTTTTGCTAAGTTGTGACTACCCAGGTGCCTTGTGCACATTTGGGTGCCCCAATTACCATTTTCTCCGTTGTGGCATCGTTCGCTCTGCGCGCGCCATGTTGTGCCGTGTGAGGTCGCCCGACCGGCGCATTCGGGTCGGGCCGTTTTGTTCGAGGGCGCACGTACGCTCAAGTTGTGACAGCTCCGGTACCTTGTGCACGTTCGGTGGCCCGTTTTCCATTTCTCCCTCGTGGCATCGTTTAGCGTGCCGCACCATGTGAGGTCGCCCACCCGGCGCGTTCAGTCGATCGTTTCGTTCGAGGGTGCCCGTATTAGTTTTTCTAAGTTGTGACCATCGTGTTGTGCACGTTCGTGAGGCTCGTTTGTCATTTTCTCCCTTGTGGCATCTTTTAGTCGGGCATCGTGAGGTTGCCCAATCAGGTGCGTTTGTCGCTATTTTCATTCCGAGGGTGCCCGTATCGTTTTGCTAGCAACCGCCTGCGTCTTGTGGCATGTTCGTGGCCCGTTTTACCATTTTCTCCCTTTGTGGCATCATTCGGTCGTGCATGTTGTGTCATGCGGTGTGAGGTCACCTAACCGGGTGTGTTCGGGTTCGTCGTTTCATTCGAGGGTGCCCGTATCATTTTTGCTAAGTTGTGACCGCTCGTGTGCCTTGTGCACTGTGCGGCCCATTTGTCGTTTGCTCCCCTATGGCATCGTTCGGCCGATTATCCTTACTAAACCAAAAATTTCATTGAGAATAATCATTCATACCATAACATTACTACTTCCCTTTTTAACCACATAAAATTTATTTTTAAGTTACCATAATTCATCTTTAGTATCACATAATTAGATTAAAAAATCAACCAAAATCCCTAGTTTATGAAAAATTCAACAATTTTATATAATTAATAATTAAATAATGTCTTATATCTAATCTCATTAATAATTATGTATAATAAAAAATACCACTTATTTATCGAAACCCCCTTATTAACCCCAAGAAAAGTCTCACACATTTTATTTAATGGTTCTGAGTGGCCTTAAAAAAACACACGTATTTCATTTCAAAATGTCAAAAAATTTTCAAATATCAAAAGTTTTAATTTCCTCGTACATTTCCCTTCGGTTGCATGGTTTGCCCACTTGACAGGTGGAGGATTTGGAAAAATCCCGTTTGGAGGGGCAGCTTTAGGGTTAAAACAAAAGCCCTCTCTATCTATTAGCTTTGGCGGCCAAAGGTTTTCAAATAAGCGGAAGTTGCAAAAGGGTTTCTAAGCCATCTTTGATATTGGGGTTTTGTTGTTATTTTGGTTTGGTTTCTATGGGTTTCCATTGAGTTTTCTCGTTATGCTCGAAGTTTGAGTATCGCACAAAACATCATCACATATATAGGCATCACAATTCCATTTTGGCACTTCAATTATAATAGTCACATCACATCCATAATTGAGACCAGAATCATCTTTGTGAGGAAACAGTGGTATGTAATAAAGTGCAGACCTGGAACGTTGACCTGAAGCCATATGTCCCGCATCAAACACACAATAATTGATCTTCGTATTCTCAAGGCAGATTGCATTTATGAGTTAAGCACGCAAATCTATTGAAATAGGAAGCAACCTAATGATGATTTTCTTACCTTAATCACCGAGCGATCTTCTCATCAATTATTAATGTATTGGAGGGCAATGTAGGGGCGTCTCGTATCTGATCCAAATCTTAAGTTGGCTGATAGCAAAATGCGAGAAATCCTTCACATTTAGGCGGCTAATGTGGCAACCAGATTAGCCCCAAGTTCGGGAAGTGGTCTATGAAGAACATGGGGTCAATCCTACTAGAGATATCATGGAACTTTAGATATACAAATGGAAAGGGCACATGTTTACTACAATGAAACGAGCTATGGGGGAGATTTGTGCCCCAAGCCATGCTCATGGATTTGAGCCTTGCACTATGGAAAATGTATAGTCCATGGACGGTCTTCAGACTCGATAACTTTGTTTTTGGCCAACTGGTGGCTAGAAATAACTGGGCCAAGGGGCATTACACGAAAGGATCCGAGCTCATTGATTCTATGCTTGATGTCACTAGGTAATATACCAGAACTGTGATCGCTCGCAAGGTATGTGTCTTTTTCAGGCATTCAACTTGACTTTGTGTTGAAATGTAAGATTTCATTTGCTAAAATGATGTGAGTTTTATTAAGCAAGAGATGCCTACAATCAGCACTATTATCGTGTCGATGATGTGAAGATATATAGATATGGATATCATATATTTGTCCAATACAAACGACAATCCCTTTCATTAAACAACAACATATATATGATTGCACTTCTATGTAAATGTTTATATATTCGAAGTGAAATAAGAGTTGCCGTTTTGTGACATATTATCCGAGACCCTATATCAAACCAGGCTTGAGCCCAAGCCTGTTTCCAAGGATGACATCTATACTATTCTCCTGGTGCATGCGGTATTCTACGATACACATTACAAACAATTTTATTCTTAAGTGAATGAATGCCATTTGTACAATGCCAATTTTAGGGTTGCAATTATTATTCGCCGATGCTTGCGTAAAATGCTTTCTTGTAAGCCCGAGTCGGTGTGTATTTAATCATTTTCTAGTGAGCGTGGTTGAACATTTTGATTCCCACGGCTATCTTCCAATTTATGCCCTAAAGAAAGTTACTTAGTTCCAAACTTGGTCCCGTATAGTCTTAATATGTGGTCTCGTTGGTCCCGTATATAGTCTCGCCGATAGTATGATTCCCACTAAGAGGGACATTTTATTTTTATAATTGCGTGTCCAAGTTTGAAATATCTGGTCTCATTTTATTTCTAGGTTAAAAGTGAGTTAAAGGGATCATTTTTTAAGATGTCCGATTACCTAGATTTCGTATTTTTATCACCAATTATCTTTCATAATATGTCAAATGTATTTATAAAAATTTTCTTCCTTGTATAGAATTGAACATCTAAATAAGTTGGTTTTGAATGTTTTTTTTATTTTTTGTTATAATCGAAATCGCAGAACACTAAAAAGTATCAATGTAAAATTGATGGGATTTTGTTTGTATTTAGTTTTGAAGTTTATCTTGATTCATGTAAGCATGATATTTGAGTTGTTGAAACATTTTTGAAAAATGGTCTACTTTAAGGTTTTGTTTTGTTTATTTTCAATGCATTCATGATGGATAGAGGGGAGTGATTATTTTGGGGAAAAACCCATAACTGACATTCTATTGATATGTGTGTCCATGATCTCGTCGAAAGAACAAGCTCCATACAATAAACATGCTTTCCTCTTACAATGCCCATTAACAAGATATTTGTGGTTCATGTAACCATTTTCAACTATCATAATCCGTGCCTGCATAATAGATGCAGCTCGTTTAAAGTGCACATGAAGAGTTGTATAAATTTCTCAATGGGACAAACAGGCCTCTCTCTAACATATTTTTTATCACCGGGTTCCATTTCGAAGGGGAGTCCGCCTAATTTGCATAATCCTGCAATTAAGGCACTATAAGTATTCATAGTAGGCTAACAATGCTTCTCCATCATTTTGTCAAGAAGCTTAAATGCAAGAACACTGCTGTTTCGAGTGGCATTCCATCCAGGTCATGAATTTCCATCCAAGTTAATGTGATCCGAACTAATGCACTACATCCTCATTAGAACTAAGTGTTCTTTTGGTATCTTGCTTTTTGAACAATACCATTCATGTTTACAATAAGTTCGATAATTAGGGTGGCATCCTTCATTTATCATCTTACTTCTAATAGATAAAAAGAAGTGATCCACCCCGCCCGATTTGACATCGCCATCAATCAATGATGTGTATTTTACTTGGTTAGGTCGTAAGCCTTTCTCCTTCATTTTATCAATGAACATTTCATCCTCTTCCCGCCTTGCCTTCCCCGTAAAGTCCATAGATTAGTGCACCGTAAGTGTAGACATTTGGAGAATGTACCGCTTTACCATTTTTTCTAATACTTTATATGCAAGATCATCAATGGCACCGGCTCTACATAGTCCATCAAGAAGTGTGGTATAACTCACCAGGGAGTGGGAGCTAACCTTCCCAACATCTTACAAAAGACATTAGCTGCTTCAAGCACCCTATTTTATTTGCGGGCTTGAGTTTTGATTTTTTATTTGGTCTTCTCGTCTAAAACATTGAAGGTCAGTGCTACAATGTGGGTGTTTTAGTTTCTAGGATGATTCCTCTCCTATGCTAGCTGTGGCTATTCTTGGATTTTCCATCAAATTTAAACTTGGGGCAATATCCATGTTTGTATAATTGGGTAAGATAGCCTATGAATTGTGCTTTCCTTATGTGAGCAAGATATTCTGTCTCAATTTTCCCTTTGTAAACAATATCTAGCAATGAAGTATTACAAGATAAGGGAGAGAAAGCAAGATTGCGTAAGGGGTAATTTGATGCCGTGATGGCCTTCCTTTTGTTTTTTTATTTACAATTTATGCTTGAAATTGCTGGCACTTTGAAGACCTTTAACCCATTGATTTTGATTTAGACTTCTTTATAATAGTTTTAGGGGTAAGAGTGACTTTCAAATATAGGTTAAGTGTTGTCTTGAAAAATGGGCTTCTTTGCGTAATCGACTTTTCAATGTGGTTGATATATTCAGAGAGTGTTTCTCCATGGCTGATTTATGAATTATTACTTTACCTAATAACAAATACATAGAAAACACATATAGTCTAAAATGGTCTTCAAATTTTCACCATTGCACTTATAAAAAATTGTCTTCTATAGGTTCCGTAGTCAAAACTTGTATTTTCTTGAACAAACGCTATAATTGGCAAAGAAGGGGCAGATAAATATACAACTCTAATGCGTTTGAAGAATGTTGAATCATGCTTCTAAAAGGCGCATAGAACATCATGCCGTTATAATTGACCATTATTTATCAAGATAGAACAATTTATAAAGTGACATAGATGAGGCAAAGGATATACATTCAAACTAGTACATTTGTCGGATTTGTTTTTTAAATATTTTCATTAATATATCTAGACCAGACATGTTTGCAATATATCTAGACCAAATATTTTTACATTTCATAGTATTCTATGGAAAATGTTTGCAATATATCTAGAACAAGAGATGTTTGCAACATATCTAGACCAGATGTTTGCTTAGGTAGATTCATTCTAGACCGTAGATGTTTTAATAATAAGAACTTGAGCAACTAAACTATCTCAATATAATCAATATGTATATGCTTTAAGAAAAAGTATATATATATTATTAATTAAATTTAAATGTATGTGTTTATGTAAGATTTATTTTTGATTAGATAATAAATTAAAAAATATATGAGAAGAAAAGTGTTATGGGTGGGAGTTTACAATGGGTATTTTACTATGCCAAGAGGTATACAAGCTCACTGAAGTTCCCAATCATACTATTGATAGAGGTTCTTAACCATCATTATTAATGTATTTATTAATCGTGAAGACATATAAGAGATCCTGATTGTCCAACGTAAACGACAATATTTTCCATTAAACAACAACAGATATATGATTTATGTGTACCTATGTAAATTTTTATATATTCATGAAACAAAGAGATGTCATTTTGTGAAATATTATTCGATACCCTATATCAAACCAGGCCTATTTCCAAAGGATGAAGATCATACTATTCTCCGGGTGCACGGATTCTACAAAACATGTTACAAACAATTTTATTCGCAAGTGAATGAATGCCATTTTGTAATGCCAATTTGTTCTCCCGATGCTTGCACACAATGCTTTATCTTTGTCAAAGCCCGAGTCGATGCATATTTCATCATTTTCCAAGGAGTATGGTTGGCGTTCTGATTCCCATGGCTATCTTCCTATTTATGGTTCGTCACTCAAAGTTGTAATTACTTATTCCTAAACTTGGTCCTAGATATATTTAGGAGGGTGTTTCTCCATGGTTATTTATGAAGTATTCCTTTACCTAGTATCACAGCACAGCCGATAACACATACAACCTAAACTAGTCTTCAAATTTTCACCATTTCACTTATAAAAATTGTATTCTATAAGTTTTGGTACCAAACTTGTATTTGCACAAATGCTACAATTGGCAAGAAGGGGTTGATAAATATACAACTCTAATGCATTTGGAAGAAAGTTGAATCATGCTTCTAAAAGGTGCATAGAACATCATGCCGTAAAAATGACCATTATTCATCAAGCTTACACATAAGCGCTGGATTATGCATGTTGGATTATTCATCGAAGACCATTATTAAATTTTGATAATTCATGTTTATATATAAATTTGGTCAATTATCGAAAGACCATTATTCATCAAGCTATATATAAGCGTCGTATTATTCATGCCGGTGTAATCGACCAAATGTTTATATATTATAAACATTACTAGTACATTTATGGAATTTTTTTTTAAAAAATATTTTTATCCAATTTCTAAGACCGATGCCCGACACGTTGGAAGACCGACGCCTTACAAGTCGGAAGAGCGATGCTTATTTTTTTTAAATATTTTTTCTTTTTCGTTGGAAAAGCGACGTATACATACGTTACGAAAGAGCGACGTTTCTTTTTTTAAATTTTTTTACATTTTCATTGGAAAAGCGACGTTACATAAGTGTCTAAAAGAGCGTCATTTATTTTTTTAAAATTTTTTACCTTTTCGTCCGAAAAGCGACGTTACATAAGCATCGGAAGAGCGATGTTGTAAACTTCGGAAGACGTATCATTAGAATTGCGATAGTTGTGTGAAAAATTGATAAATGTTGGAAGAGCTATGATTTTCAAAACATCGAAGAGCGACACCTTGAAAACGTCGAAGAGCGATAGTTTGGGAAACGTCGGAAGAGCGACGATTTGGTAAACATCGAAAGAGCGACGGTTTTGTAAATGTCGGAAGAGCGATGGTTTGGAAGACGTCGGAAATAGTCTCCGCTATTCCAACACTTTATTGAAGTGTTGGAATTGTGACTTAATGACTAACCATGTTTTTCCCGCCTCAACTATTGCTATTGCGACGCTTATGTGTCGGAATAACAACGAAGTGGCCGTCGGAAATTGGCCCAAATATACTAGTGAGTTAACAAAATTGTGTTGTATCCACTAGAGAAACCATTGGTACCATCCAAAATTACACATAACATTCAAAATATTTCTTATTTGGACACCATATGGTGATGATATGCTACTCACTTTGTATGGGATGGTTTGGGCAAGCAAGATTCATGAAAATAGAGAAGTGGTCTTTGCAAGATCCAATTGTCCTTTTGCCTCTTGAGGGAAATATTATTGCAACTCAGATTCAGCAGTTAACCTACACTTATCACAAGTGGAGAGAGAGATATGGGGGTGAGTCAAGTCTATCATGTTTAGAGGAGCAAAGCACCCACCTACATTGGGCAGGAGCCAAAGGTGGAGGAGATTTTCTATGAGTTACCATTTTGGAGGGTGACTCACATTCTATGGATGATAGTCAGTTTGAGCCTACATGGGAATGAATTTCCACAATAATTGTCCTGATTCCATGCCTCAAGAAGGACTCTAGACTACATATAGTTTCCTCCATGGATATCCCACCTTTATTCATGAGAGCCATTTGGATTTATCACCAAAGGCTTACTTATACACTTGGAAGGAGAAACTTGGGGCCATATTGATGAGAGAGCATCCTGCTCATTGGAGGAAATTATCATATGAGCATGCTAATGAGGAGGAGAGGCTTTTTCAATTCTATCTCAGAAGTTTCTTTAGGACAAGAAACATTTGGGAGGGGAGGATTGTAATATTCCTAAATTAGCATACAACTAATTGGAATATTAATTTTTTATTTTTCTTCTTAGCTAAAGAATAAGAGGGTATGGAGACTCATAAATCTCCTTAGTAGGAATAAAAACACTCCTAGTGTGAATGGAGGCCATCTAAATAGCTGGATTGAAGACCCTTATATGTGAAAAGGGGATGGAGCATGTAGACTGGTCAAATTTGACCAAATCAAACAACATTAGAGGAAGAGCAGACTATTGAGGGAAAGCTACGCTTTGGTGAGACTCATGCATGGAAGTAGTGGCTTTAATGAGTAGTGGTGAGAAGCCTACCAAGCATAAGGGAGGGGATGGTGGCCATATAAGGTATGTTTTGATTATTATTTTTTCTATGGTCCGTATGACTCGTTGCCTTCAACCGTTTATGCGTATACCGTAGTGTTGTTTAGCACAAGGGTGTTCCCCGAGTAATCCCACTCATCCTAGGTGGACTTCAAGTGCCCACATAGGTAAAGTATTTGGGCTACATTTACACATTCCAAAGTATCGACCAAGCTCTATATTTCTTCTATAGCGTGTTTATGCAGAGGGTTGTGTTGAGTTGTAGGGTGTAGCAGTTATGGGTTAAGAAACACAACTTTTGAGCTTGTTTTCCGTGCTGGAGGGAGAAACCCCTTCATCCAGGAATCTTGTAAGGAAGATTATTGAGCTAAATTTCATTATTTAGCATCAAAGAAGGTACTTCTATAATTTACAAAGCAAGGGCTTCCCCGAAGGGATTGTGTTATTTCAAAGGATAATTGTAGTGGAGGGTTTGGAACCCTAGTTGGGGAGCTAGATTTTCATTGAGGGATCAACCTCTCATTTGGAAAATCTATTGGAGGAGTTTCCACACATTTCTACACTAGATCAGCCACCTCCTATCAGCTATCCAATTGCGTATATTATTCATCCCTAGGGCCATATTTGTATTTTCCACATTTTGTGTATTTCAGAACCCTTCGGGTTCTTTGGAAATCCATTTTTGGGAGCTTATATCTCTACTCCCGACACTTTATGATCCATACATTAGCAGTATCTATATTATTTTACATTTCTAGCAACAGATACTCACTAAAATGTGTTTCGTACTTGTTCTTCGACATTCTTCTATGTATGCGCATTTCATATTTTCCAAAAGTATTCATGGGAGGCTTGTTTTCCTTCATTATTTGAGTAGTGCCCATTTTTATTGTACCTATTTGATGCCGATATAATGAAGATAATGGCTCCATATTGTCTCCTATGTTGATGTAATTAGTTTTCTACCGTTATTTCCATTATTTTGTTCAATATTTTTTCTTTTCCTATTTTGGAATATTGCTAAATTACACTTTTTACACTCATTTCGCATCATAATTCCATCACTTGTTTCCAATACATGACTTACGCCTCGTGGTTGATTATCATTATTTCGGTAGATTTCCTATGATTAAAAATGATTAAGTCATGATTTTCTAATGACGGTTTTTCTAATTTCATTTTTCAGGTTTCATTATCAAATTTCCCTCACAATCTACTTAAACTAGTTATTGCAAGTAGAGTACGAAATATCTAATTTGTAGCTTCGACATCCAAACACTCTTCGGGGAAAAATGAGGAAGGGTATTGTCAAAAATGATGTTACAACACCATTCCATGAGTTGTATTGCACCTTGTGTCACACATGTGGGTCTCTAGAAGAAAATAAACAAATATTCTCAAAGTGTGCACAATTTCCAAACTACCAAGTTTGACTTCGGTTTGTGTGCAATCGGACATGAATATTGAAAATCCGAGAAAATGGGTTTTTTTTAAATATAGCCAATTATCTATATTGAAAACATTTTCTCTAAATTTTATTTGGTATAAAATTTATATGTGGGTCTTGGAGGTAGTCTCCGTAAAAATGATTGTTTTCCATAATTCTAGAACCTTGTAAAAGAGCCGAAACCAACTTTGGGCATGATTTATGAGGAGTTGGATTTGAATGAGACAAATTAAAGAGATTTTTTTGTTGAAAATATAACAAATTAGGCTCCTCCAAACCGTTTTCCAAAATCCTCCATGGTTAGGAAGATATGCCAATATATTTGAGGTCAGCTTGTTAAAAATGTTTAATTTTCCAGAATTGAGGAAAAATGACTAATTTACCTTGTAAATATTATAAATGGATCACCCATGGTTTATATTCTAATCTTGGGAAGTTTTAAGAAATAGGAGGAAGATAAGGTGTGAACAAGAGACAAATGATTCAAGGAGTGTATGTAAGTGAACTTATGATTTGAATCTTAATACAATTTGACTTTGCTATAAATGCTTTGTAAATTTTATGTTTTTGCTTAATATTTAGGCATTGATATAGTTTAGACTTGCTCGGGAGTGGCAAGGACCCACTATCTCCCGGAAGAAAGTTTTGTAAACATCATAGGATCGAGGTAGCATGTTTGATTGAGATTTAGGTGTAGGGATTTATTTTGAAAGCATTTGTTAATTAGTCTCATAATTTTAATTATGTACTTAATACTATAATTCATCTTTTTTATTAAAATTTAATAGAAGAGTCATTTTAAACTCATTTCAAGTTAATGAATGGTGTTGATCAATGAATTTATTGCATGAATAACCTATTTTTACATGTGTTTACGATTGGAATCTTTAAAGGTGCTTCTTAGTTGGATAAACAAGAGATCAATAACTCCATTTGTTTTAAATATGAATTGAAATCAATTATGTACTTTACTTATCCACTATAGTCTCTTGTAACATTGTGTTTTGGCAACCAAGCATTTGAAAGCAATGCAACGAGACCATTAAATCATTGTTTGGAGTTTTACTTTAGTTTTGAAATTCATTATAATTTTAATTAGTTATTTGTAGAACCACTAGTCGATGTGCTTATGTTTGAATGATTTCAGCTAAGTTAAAGTAATGTAAGGATAAAATAGTTTCTTATTTTGGGTGCCTTTTTAGATATGAAATCATGTCAATTAGAATCTTGGTTTACTTAGTTTCCTTTGAAGCAATTGCATAGTGATGATAGAGGTTACTTCAATGCTCATTGATTTGTGTGATCCTCGCAATTAGATTAGGTTGCAAGGCTTTTTTTGGATTATTTATTTTCATAGCTTGAAATCGTTTGAATAGTGATTATAATTTCTTATTGATGTTTTCGAGTATGCTTGTTTATTTCTAACTATAGTCTAGGTTAGATGCTTTGATCCTACTTTCCTCGCGCTTGTGCCCTCGTTTACGAGCCCCGGATTTATAATTTAATGTTGGAAATTATAGTAATATATTTCCCAACAGGGATTAATGTTGTATTATGTGCTAATGGATTTAATCGTATAAATATGGTACCAATAATATAATAAATAAATTTCGATGAGCAATTTTATTTATTTCAAGCTTCGTTTTAGAGGAAATTTTAACATCAAAATTTGAATTCTGCAGTGAATATATATCACAAAAATTTTGATATTGATGTTATAAGTTGTTACACAAACCTCAAGAATGTTTCATTAAGTAAATTAAAACAACTCCATGTACATGCACTATATTTATGGAGATTAAATGTGGTATTGTTAGCCTAAACAGATGTTGGGAAATTTTTATTTTACTTGAAGAGCCTTTTTGAGACTATTGACCATGTTAACATTCAATGTAACTTAATAAAAAAATTACTAGTCATTGTGTTGCCGTGAGAACTAAATGCTTTGTAGATTTGTCTATATTTTTTCGCCAAAAATTTTGAATCGTAAATTTTAGTTTTTGAGATTGTTGAGGATGTTGGATGCCACCAACATTATAAATGGATCTCCCCGATGTGAAGTCCCGCTTAGACCTCACACATTTTGGTGTAGGAGTCCTATCCATTCATATAGTTCAACAACCATTGGAATGATTTTAAATATATGCCTTAGTTACGAACCGACATAAGAGAACACACACTACTTTGGGGGAAGAAAGAATCTGAAAGCCAGGAGACATCAAATGTAAGGTATACGAGGGAGGCTTCCAGAATTGGTGAGGGAAATAAAGCCACTAGTTACAAAAGTAATAGTGTTATCCTTAAGAGGGGCATGAGGATAAATAGAAATATTTTTTAAATACCTCATGGATTATTCCACATAATAAACAAAAATCATTAAAGCATAAAAACACTCATTCAACAATAGACATAGCTAAGAAAATGAAATTAGTTCATTAACTTAGTATGTGAAAATGAAACAACACATATACCATAAACATAACTAGAATAGTCCAACTACATCTATGATACATGTATGAATTAATATCGGCTCAATGAGCTTGTAATTAAAAGTGTAATATGCCCCAAGTACATTGTTACATGAATGAAACAATGTATCCAATAGTGTAACATGAAGCCACAACTTTCTTCTCCAAATAATTATCTATCTCCTATGTATTACAAGTAAAGGCAAGGAAAGACCTCTAGAATATAGAGTGATGGTAGTGTGGGTGCGTGTGCATTAATAAGAGCCTCTCAAATTTGCTTACAATTGTCTCCAACTCGATAGGATTTTGATCTTGTTCCTTATCATTAGTTTCATTCCCATAAAATTTGTAAAATTCGATTAATGACATCCACAATAATGTTAAAAAAAAAATCTCTTAGTCAATAGCCACTTTGAAAATATTATAAATCCTTGAAATCAAATTTTAAAACCAAGCTTAAGATCCCATTGGAATTATAATACTTTGACTTATAAGTAGAGGTTTAAACTTTCC
This sequence comes from Pinus albicaulis, assembly GCA_034641835.2. NCBI lineage: Eukaryota > Viridiplantae > Streptophyta > Pinopsida > Pinales > Pinaceae > Pinus > Pinus albicaulis. Next base: position 300,296,639 of record CM076583.1, on the reverse strand, counting down.
TGTGTCAAAGTATCAAAATGATATGAATCAATGTTTCAAACCCTCTTTGAAATAAATAATCAACCCTTAAGATTACGATATTAAACCCATTTAATTCTAGGAACAAGACATTTTGTTTTACGTTGAATTCTTATGGGCCCCACACATCCAATATTCAATAAACAATTATCAACTCAAAGAACGCTCGGCTCATACCTTGAATTATCAACCTCGGCAGCCTTTAAATGTGATTGCCCTTGGATCCGTTGCCTTCTCAGATCTGGACAAAATCACATTATTTTTTTCTAAGAAGAACAAAATTAGTGCCTTTATAAACATGACGTGTTGCCAAACTATTGGATCGCACTCCAATTTCTAAAACCTCTTCTTGGCCCAAATAGAATGCGATACTCGCGGGTATCACTTCACAAAATCAAGCATCGGGAAATCTAGGAATTAGAATGCGTTCAATGCGGAATTTCCACCGTAATATAAGTTTAAATTGCTCCTTCAAACTTCATCTTATCCATTTTAACACTATGGATCGACCTCAATCGATATCACTTCAATCAAACGTAGTTTCCTTTGCATGATTTAAAACATACCCAAAAATCGTATGTTGGTATTGCTTGTGTCCTTCATAAAAAAAAGATCAAAACCTCATCGATTTCCGTATCGTGACTTTAACATAAAAACTTACCGATGATTAATAAAATCAAATGCCCTCTCAATTTCCATTTAGAAATTATTTATTATTTGCAGTTTTATTAATATCAAATGGAATTCTCGAAGATTAAAGCCTCTTCACACAGAGACTAATAATTCAAATTCCTCCACAACATATTAACTCAGGAAATCAAAAAGAATCGAACCTCATTCATACAAAGATTTCATAATTCCAATTCACACTAAACATCTTACACAAGTAGATATCAAATAAAAACAATAAGATTAAGGCAAAATCCCCAGGATTGCCAAGATAAACAATAGTCTTTAAATTTTCTAATCTTTATTAAATCAAATCCTCACAAATAATTCTTCTTCGGCCAACTCCAAATTCCTCACTTACAGAGATTACAATTTATAGTTATTATTACATAGCAAGTAGGACCTCCTCAATTAGGATCGAATTTCCTAAATTGGAGACAAAATCCTACTTGCCAAATATCCTCCTAAAATCTATCAACTCGAAGCTAGATATGCTCAACAATATCATACCTATTCAAACAATTTATCTCTAAATATATTTAAATATATTCTCCTAATTTATTGCGTAATAAATAATAACAATTTGTTTGAGGGACTCAACCCTCTCGTTGAAATTGACTTTCACCCATTAGTGAATGAATTTTAACCCATCTAGCCACAACATGTGATGTTGCTATCTTGTAGCTACTACTTTACCTCGCTCATGTATTGCTTGAATCTCTCACAAGCAAACTCTCTCTTCTCCTTCGCACTTCTCATTTCTACTTTTCCCAAGTGCCTCAATTCGCATACTCCCTTTCTTTGCGTGCATCCCATAAACAATATGGAATGGACTCTATGTTGGACATTGACAAACCAACACTCCCCGTGTGTTTCGCGACATGGACTAACCACCTTTCGTGGATCCTTATCTCCGGCAATGTGACTGCTGACTAACTCTTGCGGGTTTTGGTCTAACAAAAATCGTGATTGCCAACAAGTGGTATCGCAGCGTAGGTCACAAGTTCAATACACACCCGGCTCGTGTTGGGGGGGGAGATTAATGGACACCTGACAAACCAACACCCCCCGTGTGTTTCGCGACATGGACCAACCACCTTTCGTGGATCCTTATCTTCCGGCGATGTGATCGTTGACTAACTCCCCGTGGGTTTTGGTTCAACGAAAATCGTGATTGCCAACACTCTATCATGTACCTCTATTCGATGAATCATTGTATGCATATTCTACCTCGTGGTAAGATATGATCCCATTGCTTAGGATGTTCTCCCCCAGGACTTCTCAAAGATTACCCAAACTTCGTTCACTACTTCCGCCTCCGTCCATCGCCTTGAGGATGATAAATTGAGCTGAAACTCAAACCTTAGTAATCGAGCTTCTTCCACAATGTCCTCCAAAAAAGGGCCAACAAAACTGTATCTCTATCGAAACAATAGTTTTAGGCAACCCATGTAATCTAACAATTTCTTTGAAAAACAAATTGGCAACATGAGTAGCATCACCGGTTTTATAACATGGAATAAAATGTGCCATCTTTCAAAATATGTCAACAACAAAAAAAATTGTATCATTCCCTCTCTCGTGTCTCGTGCAATACTAAAACAAAATCCATACTTACCATATCCCAAGGTCTATTTGGAATAGGCAATGGAATGTACAAACTCGCATTCTAGCTTCTCCCTTTTGCATACCGACAAATTTTACAATTTTTCAAAAAATTCCACTTCGCATCTCATCTTTGGCCAATAATAAAAATGACTCAAATATTGTTCATAAGTTTTATCAAATACCAAAATGTCCAGCTGAAGTCCACCACTATGCTTCTCTCTCGATTAAATTCTCTCTCATGGAACAATTTGGTATGCACAATTGATTTCTTTGAACAATAAACCCTCTTGCAAGAAACAATCTAACCATTTACTTCCGTCTATCAAAACGGGATTACAACATGCTTCAAATGCTTCCTTGAAATCCAAATCGTTTATAGAGTTCTTTAGGAAAATCAAAACCTAGCACTTCAATTTGACTTTCTTGAACAAGAATGTTTTTCCTACTCAAAGCATCGCCTACCTTATTTTCTTGGCCACTTATGCTTCAAAACAAAGTTAAAACTTTGAATATATTCAACCCATTTAGCATGTTTTTGATTCAATTTAGGTCAGCCGCATAATGTATTGTAAAGCATGATTATCCGAATATAGGCACAAATTCTTTAGACATTAAATAATGTCTCCTCTTCTTCAATGATTGTACTATTGCATAAAACTCTCTTTTCATAAGAAGAGTAATTTATTCTGTCTCATTCAGCCTTCTCACCTAAATATTCTACAGTTCACCTTCTTGACTTAAGACACCTCCTATAAAATTTCTCCACTGCATCACACTTCACTTGAAATGGTTTATTAAAATCAAATGCAAAACTAAAATAGGTTTCTTAGTTATTTTATGTTTCAAAAAAGAAAATTATTTTCAACTTAAGCAAACTCCACTTGGGTTCAGTTGTTTGTCCTTCTTTATGGTTTTAATGATAGGTGCATTAATCTGCTAAAATTCCTTAGGAATTTCTATAAAAACTAGCAAGTCCATGGAAACTTCTTACCTCAAAAACAATTTTTGGTGAAGGCCACTCCATAATTGCCTTGCCCTTTTCTCGGATCCACATTTAACCCTTCAAACAGAACAACAAAACCCATATATACCAATTCTTCCTTCATGAATGAAAATTTCTTCGCATTTATCAAAGAACTTCTCTCGATGTAATTTCTTCAAGACATAATTAAGATGCGTTCTTAAATGTTCTTTCCTCTTGTTTTGTCGTAAATTAATATATCATCCGTATATACTATTGAAAGGCCTCTACCAATAAATTCCTCTTAAATACTCATTCATGGCCTCATAAAAGTACTAGGTGCATTTGATAAACCAAAGGGCATTACCAACCACTCATACAATCCCTCATTTGTTTTAAAGGTTGTTTTCCATTCATCACCTTCCCTTATCCTAATCTAATGATACCCACTTTTCAAATCTAGTTTTGAAAAATATCTTGCTCCACCTGCCCATTAAATCTTCAATTCTCGGGGAAAAAAGAAATCTATACCCGATTGTTATATTGTTGATTTCTTTGAATCAATGCACATTCTCCAACCTCCATATTTCTTCGTAATTCAATACTCAGGTACCGCACAAGGACTCAAACTTTCTTTGACCAAACCTTTGTCAACCAATTCCTCGCACTTGCTTTCTGATTTCTTCATTTTCTTCGTAGGATTCATTCGTAAGCTACTTTGTTTGCGTATTTGATCCCGGGACCAAATCTATCTCGATGGCTAATTCTTCTTATTATGTGGTAACTCATCAGAAAAATCATTCACAACAATATCACAATAATTGTCCAACATTTCTTGAATTTCAATTGGCAAATCATAAATTTTAGTAGAAGTAAATACTACCTTAGGTTTGAAAAACTAAAGCAAAATTTACCTCTTCATCTTCAAGTCGATGCAAGTATTCTTTCCCACTCGTAAATAGAGTCTTTGGACTTTAATTTTTTCGATGAATCTCCTTCTTCCATAGGTAACAATGTTTGATATATACCATCCTTGAAAAACGTTGTAGGTGCTCCTCTTACCATCATGCATCGTCGCTCTATCATACCGCCAAGGTATACCTATAAAAGATACAAGCGTACATCCATATAGGCATCACATCACACATTATTTTATCCTTTGTAGCTACCCATATCCGCAACTCTATTTCACACCGTTCTTTCACAATCGCCCGATGACCTTTCTCGAAGCCGTGACACCTTGTAGGGTGTTGGATGTTCCCTTGTCTTCAATTTCAACTTTTCTATCACCTCTATAGAGACCAAATTATCTCAGGAGCAATACCATCAATGACCAATTGATATCATTTCCTCAACTTCGCATACACTTCCGAACAAATTTTTCCTCTGTGGCCGTTCAAAAACTTTGTTTGTTTCCGCAAAATTTGTTAACAACCAAAGATTCTCCCATCTCCGGTACACCCTCTCTCCGCGAGGGAAAATTTGCTACTTTAGTCCGAGAAGCACTCCCCATTTCTCTAATTTGTACCCACTTTCTCTTTCTCCGGGCACTCTTAGGCTCTATGTCCCAATTTGTTACATCGTAACATCTCACTTCCCTTCCCTCTGCCTCCGCGCCTCCTCTTCCTCTATAGGAATTTCTTCTACCACTTGCATCACCTTCTCGTGTGTGCATGCTAAGGTGAGCTACTATTAGCTCCATCTCTTGGTGCTTCGTATATCTCCCTCTACCACTCTGACTTCCCTTTCCCTCTAAAGTACCTCTTCCTTTGCGTACTAATTTCTCAAATAGCTTTTCTTCAGCCTTTCAAAGCCACCTCGATAAGCCTCTTCACTATCTTAGGAGACAATATACTTATCTCATCTTGGATCTCTAATCCGAGACCATTTACATACCGGAAATCTTCTCTCGTTGTGTCCCGGATCTATCCAAACCTCTTATGCTCACTTTGTAGAATTCTTCTCGTGTATTCATTCACTCGTCATTAATCTCTGCCTAAGGTTCCGCATTTGTCTAAATAATGTAAGATGATAATCACTAGGAAAAAAAAAACTTACCTCTCGCCTTTGCCACCATTATGTTCCAATTCTTGATTGGGTGTTGCCCAACTCTCCTTCTCATGCTTGTTCCATCCCACCAAAGTGTCGCATGTCCTTTTAAACTTGTGACCGCAAATTTAACTCTCTTGTCTTCACCCATATCTTCACAATCAAAGCATTTATTCTGCCTCATTGATCTAGTCTATCAATTCCTCCGGGATTAAATCCTCCCCCGCAAAAAGCCGATACTTCAATTTCAGTTTCCTTTATGTAGATCCTAAAAATGTTTTAAAGAATCTCATCTCAGAGTAAGCTAAAAAAATTTCCTCCTTCTTCTTATTCAAATTTTGTAGTTCACCGACATCTTCAGGATCCCTTGGTTTTCCTACTCAATTGCTTCCAATCCGGCATGATTTGCCGTGATAGTCTCCGCACTTCGCATTAGCAACTTGGCTCCGCTCTTCTTCTACCAAGAGTAATCATACCAATTATGACAACCATGCCGAATTTCTTCTTCTAAATCTTGGAAGTCTCGTTCAATCTCCGGTAAATGATCCTCGAAGTCTCGCTCCGATACCACAAATGATGGTAAAGGTGGAAAGGTGCGTTAAGGAGAGCCTCCTCAAATTTTCTTTACAATTGTCTCCAACTTTGGAGGAGTTTGATCTTTTTCCTTATGATTAGTTTCATTCATTAATTTTGTAAATTTTGATTAATGAAATCCACAATAATCTTAAAAAAAATCTCTTAGTCAATATCGGCTCCTTTGAAAATATTATAAATCCTTGAAATCAAATTTTAAAAACCAAGCTTAAGATCCCATTGGAATTATAATACTTTGACTTATAAGTAGAGTTTCAAAATTTTCAGGTCATAGTATCAAAATGCTATGAACTCGATGTTTCAAACCCTTTGAAATAAATAATCAACCCTTAAGCTTACGATATTAAACCCATTTAGTTCTAGGAACAAGAAATTTTGATTTACGTTGAATTCTCATGCACCCCACACATCCAATATTCAATAAAAAATTATCAACTCAAAGAACGCCGGCTCATACCTTGAATTATCAACCTCGTAGCTTTCAAATGTGATTGCCCTTGGATCCGTTGCCTTCAGGATCTAGATGAAAATCACATTATTTTTTTCTCGTAATTTTAGCACGTAGAAGCAATGCGAAATGAGCAAGCTTTTATAAACATGACATGTTGCCAAACTATTGATCGCACTCCAATTTCTAAAACCACTCCTTGGCCCAAATAGAATGTGACACCGATGGTATCACTTCAAAAAACCACTTACCGGCAAATCTAGGAATTATGTTCAAAATGAAATTTCCACCGTAACATAAGTTTAAATTGCTCCTTCAAACTTCATCTTCTCTCCACTTTAACGCTATGGATCGATCTCAATTGATATCATCAACTGGGAACAGTTTTTATACGATTTAAACATACCCGAAGTGCCCAACGTCGGGTATTGCTTACGTCCTTGATAAAAAAAGATGAAAACCTCATCGATTTCCCGTATGGTGACTTTAACATAAAAATCGATGATTAATACAATCGAATGCCCTCTCGATTTTTTTTTCGTAAATTCTTTACAAAGAGTTATATTAATATCAAATGGAATTCTCGAAGATTAAAACCTCTTCACACTAGAGACCAAATAATTCAAATTCCTCCACAACATATTAACTCGTGAATTTACAAAAACAATGAAACCTCATTCATATAGTGATTTCATAATTCCAATTCACACTAAATATCTTACACACAAGTAGATATCAAAAACAATAAGATTTCGAAGGTAAAATTCCCCGGGGATTGCCGCATAAACAAGAGGTTCGTAAATTTTGGCAATCTTTATTAAATCAAATCCTCACAAATAATTCTTCGTCGGCCAACTCCAAATTCTCACTTACAAAGATTACAATTTATAGTTCACATTACATAACAGAGACCTCCTCAATTAGGATCTAATTTCCTAAATTGAGACAAAATCCCACTTGCCAAATATCCTCATAAAATCTATCAACTCGAAGCTAGATATGCTCAACAATCTCACACCTATTCAAACAATTTATCTCTAAATCTATTTAAATATATTCTCCTAATTTATTACAGAAATAAATAATAACAATTTGTTTAAGGGTCTTAACCCCTCTCAAGAAATTGACTTTCACCCATTAGTGAATGAATTTTTAACTCATCTAGCCACAAAGATGTGAACATTCTTTCAGCATTGTTGGCTAAGTCCTAATGCCCCCGCATCATAAAGCCTTCTAAAATCACTTTTCTTGAGTTAGAGGAGTTATTTATAAAAATTGGAAAATGACCTTTGAGCTTCCTTATGACTCTATGAGTCCTATGATTATTTATATTCTATACATGAATCATTATATTTCCAATGTGTGGATTTTCACATTTCACATGTGTCCTTTGGGCTTCATTACTTAACATTTATTATATAATAAAATTTACAAATGAGATGGTGGGCTAATAAGATAAAATTGATAATGGGACAAAGACTCATCAACAGGCAAATCATTTTCTTCTCATGGATTTCGCTTGTGATATAAGTGTGCCATGCTCTGAAATCCTTTATGATGGCTTCGACACGAACTAGAAAGTCCCGCTTTGGAGTGCATCTCAACCTCCAAGGCATCCATCATTATGTTCTTGAGCTTTACTATACATTATTCCACAACCATGAGAGCTTCATGTGCACTTTGACTAGTGCAAAGTTGTACCGCATAATAATGTCTTTGCATACCTTAAATCCCTTCCTCGTTCTATTTCATTATTTTCAATATATTCTCTTTGACCTCCTAGAATATGACTTCTCTACTTCGATTTCTTCAAGAGATACGATACATGGGCATCCCATGTTTCCCCGGGGTTTAGAGAATCAAAACCATTATGAAATTATTTATATGCATCCATAGTATTAAACCACTATGCTCCAATATGAAAGTAGTTTTGTAGATGGAGGTCGAATTGAACTCCGTATATTTCTAAGGGAATCTTGTCTTTATTTTTCAACTCGTTGTAGAGAATCGTGATATTTGGCAATTCAATCATGCATCCGGTTAATCGCTTTCTATTTACGATCTTCGCAATTTCACCACTTTGTGTCTGAATGATAATGATAGGAGCGATGAACTATTGCATAAAAGTATCACCTCATCATATAGTCACACCGTGGTCTCCTCGATTGGCCCCAACCCTTCTCACATAGTTGATCGTCATTCTACGATGTTGAATTTCTACGATGATAGTCCTTGATTCTCTCGTCGCGAGATGTTTTACTTGTTTCTTCACTCCAACAAGTTCTCTTCTCAACATAGCACAATATTCAATGAATACTAAAATTTATCATGTCATTCTATCAAATGCAACATTTTTTCGCTATGACTACCCTTAGATTCCTTCTAGTGTTGGAAGTTATCACCTTCTTTTAGAGACACAGACCGGATTTATAGGATATTTTGAGAGATATATATGTGTCTATTGCACAATCCTCTTGTTCTATTGATTTAATGTTATACTACATCCATCCATGACTTTTTTGACCGGGTGGAGGTGTGATCCCCATCTCCTCAAATGGAAGATGACTGCCAGGAGAGGACCTTCACTTGGAGAATTTTCTTCTTCCTCCATTGGTTGGATGGTATCTTCTTCCTCAAACGATTCCTCTTCCAGGTCTTTATTCAACTATTCTTCCTCCAATATTTTTTTCTTCTTCCTCCTCATGGACTTCCTCCTCGTTGCTCTTTCCTTATCCTTCTTCGCTTCTGATTTTCTCATATTGTTGCTTGTCCAATAACTCATCCCCCGCTCGAATCCTCCTCTTATTCCTCCTCTTCTCCCTTATCTACTTGTCTAGCTCTCAGGTTTAAAGGACCATATTTCCATTTCTCTTTGCTTTCCTCACATGTTGAGAAATACCTCGATCCTTTCTTCGGGAGCTTATTTTCTTTTTTGAGGTGTTATCTCCTCCTCCTAGACTCTGAAAGTCTTGATTTGGTGTATCATGTGTTAATCAGTTTCCATTACTTCGATATGTCTTCATGTTGGTATTTTACCAACTATTTATATTCTCATATTTTGTTACGAACATCATATGAGCACCCCATATTGTGACTTGTCCTTTGACAATGCCGCAAAATTCTCCCTGGGATCATATCCAGAAATATTTAGTGGAAAAAAGTAGTGTATAGATATCGTATATCTATTGTTGCCTGTATTTATGGGTCTTTAAATCATATAGTCTTATCCTTAATGGGAAGATAGCCAAGGGGTTCATATATGAAGAATTCCGCAATCCCTTGTCTAGCCGATGAAACTTCTTGAATGACCAATTCTCACAACACATATCATGAATAACATAGGATATCTCAGTAACTAAAACCAATCTTATGTATGTACCCTTGGATTTGCAAACCATTCAAGATATCTCAGCGCTCATTCCTTTACCTGTCCGTCACAAGGGGGATAAGTCTCAAATTTCCAAGATTACCGCAAATAAGTGTTCAACCACTTTTTCACACACCTTGAAGCTTTTCCGATAACACTTTACAAAGGGAAGTAAATTGGGAAGACAACCAGTGTCCATATGTATTTCATTCCCTAGAATGCATGTTATGCACACCAGTCATAAAAGCATACATGTAGAATTTCGGTGCCTAGTTCACTTGTATAGACAAGCTTTTACCTTCCCAACCTAAAGCTACAACTCAAATGACATGATATTTTCCCAATTAAAATTTCTACCATGGGTCACCACTATATGAGAAATGTATATCCAATTCTCCTCTTAAATACCTAGTGTTCTTACTCCCATATAACTAACAATGTATGGATATCGTTATTATTATACATATTCAAGAATCTCTGTCGCAGTCGCATATACTACCAATGGGGGGTGGAAAACTCAACAGATCTCGACAAATATTGACTTGGAAAAAATCGCTCGTGTTAAGGGTATCACATCTTATGTAGAAGTTTTCATTTTCATATTCATTGGGCTTGTTCATCTCAAAATATGCATTAGAGGAGATTTTAGCCTAAAAGGTTTGATGAAATTTTCATGTAATTTCCATGTCATGTTAACCAATAAAAATACTTTAAATTTAAAAGGAGGTGCATGTAAATGGGTAAAAAGAAGCAAGGTTAAAATTTTGTGAGAAATACATTTGAAATTTTCATTTTCCCAACAAATTTTGCCTGAATTTTCAGTGAAGTTTGGTTGAAATTTTAGAAAGTTCGACCGAAGTTTTGAAATTAATTCGCCGAACCGTTTCTACCATTAACATTGACAATGTGGGTAAATATATATTTCAATGGGACATACGAAAACTCGACAACAAAATTTCGCTGAACTATTGGTTTGGCTGCATCATATTAGAATTCGGCCAAACTCGTTTGTTATAAATATACCGACCCCCAAACCACAACAAGTTTCTTCTCGATCAATTTGTTCGATATGTTTGTATATCTATGGTGCATTGCACCGTTTCAAGGGATAGCCCATTAGAGATCTCTCGTGTGTTGCGATTTTACATCAGCTTTGTTTTATTTATTTCGAGAGCTCTCGTGTTGCGTTGTTGCAAGGGCCAACCCGTTGGAGAGCTCTCTCGTGTTGCACTTTTTTCAATCGCCTTGTTCAATTTGTTTGGAGAGACTGTGTGTGTTGCGTTGTCGTAGGGGCTAGCATGAGAGTAAGCAGAGGTAAAGTTAGAGGTTACATAAATTTGTTATTTTTTTTTATGGTTGTTTTTGTTGTTTAAATATAATTTTCGCCTTTGTTGTGTTTGAAGTTTTTGTGTATGGTCTTCTCCGTGTCCTCGCATGTGGCCGTCTCGTTCTCTCTCCTCTTTCCGCTCCTGGCATGTGTTTTATTTATCTAGGTGCGTAGTCCTAAAAACAAATTCATCTCCTCGTTATTTAATCTCCTACAAACAAATTTCTTTGTTATTTAATCTCCCGCAAACAAATTTCATCTCTTTATTTAAGGAGTCCAATTTAAAACTTCTACTTCTCTAGTATTAGCTTATAAGGTAGTATGAATATCAGCCATTTTTGCCACCTATAGAGGTATAATGTTGCATGTAGATTCAAATATCTTTCTCTTGTTAACTTTAGAAGCCGCATTTGCATTTTCTTGCATGGTATCCGAACATGATCGAATCTGGTATCCCATTATCCATGGTATTATATGTACCATTTTCAAACCAATATCAAGACTCGTAACTACTCTGAAGTGATTGATGATCTTCTAGACAACATATTTTAACAATAAAGTCTTAAGCAACTTATATTCTGACCATAAATTATGAGGAAAGCATATAAGATTGCATTTGTTGAAACTTTTCCCAAGCCTCCCGGACATCACTTGGTCGAAGTCGTAGTTGGGCTACCGAAAATAAATTCATCAAGATTTGGGTTAAACGTTGCGCTTGTCTCTGGATTTTAGAACCATGACCCATCTATGTTTATGCATAACAACCAATGCTTGGCATTTTATATGCAAGAGGAAGCCACTTCGTTATCGCTCTTCATTTTCCGGCCTTTTATAGCTTTCTTTTTATAAACATTTCCCAATGAATATCTATATATTTAGGTTCATCAACAAGAAAAAAACTTAGCCTTAATGCTCCCCCTTTGTAATGCTTCTTTGTATTTTAATTTCCTACAAACAAATTTCATCTCTATTATTTAATCTCTTTTGTAAAAAAAAAAATTTCATCTATGTTATTTAAGGTCAGGTATAGTTCTGTTATTTAATCTCTTTGATGCTTATCTTATTTATATGCTCTATATTGTACAAGGTTGGGTGTATAAGAAGTATAAGTATTTAATCTACACAATTGCAAAAAAATTTCATATATGTTATTTAAGGTCAAGTGTATAGCCCTATTATTTAATCTTTGTGATTCTTATCTTATTTATAAAGTCTATATTGTATAAGGTTGGGCTTATAGTCCCGTTATTTAATCTACATAGTTTTCACACCCTCACAATTTCTTTATTTGTTCTCGTATTTGGGTTCTTTACAACTTTGTCTTACTTTCATAGGTTGCTTTTATTTTTTTCATTTTATTAGAATTTTCATGCCCTCAATTTCTTTTCTCTGATCTCTATTTTAAGTCATTTACGGGGCTTTATCTTACTTTCATGTGTCGTTTTTATTGTTTCATTTCATTAGGCATGATTGTAAGATTAATTCTTGCAAATAAATTTCATCTATGTTATTTAAGGCCTTGCATAGTCCGCTAATTAATCGTGATTATTATCTTATTTATATGCTTTATATTGTATAAGGTTGGGTGTATAATCCCGTTATTTAATCTATAATGTTTTCATGCCCTCACAATTTCTTTTTATGTCTGTATCTAAGGTTTTTTACATCTTTATCTTACTTTCATAGGTTTCTTTTATTGTTTCATTTCATTATATTTTTAATGCCCTGGCAATTTCTTTCTTTTGTTATTTCTTAAGGTCACTTAGAAATTTATATTACTTTCATAGGATTATTTTATTGTTTCATTTCATTAGGCCTAATTTTAAGATTAATTATTGCAAATAAATTTCATCTCGTTATTTAAGGATGGGTGTATAGTCTTGTTATTTAATCTCAATGATTCTTATCTTATTTATATGCTCTATATCGTATAAGGTTGGGTGTATAAACGTCTTATTGAATCTACTTTTCATGCGCTCACAATTGATTTCTTTGTTCTATCTTAAGGTTCTTTACACCTTTATGTTACTTTCATAGGTTGCTTGTATTGATTCATTTCATTAGATTTTTCATGCCCTCATAGTTGATTTCTCTATTATGTCTTAAGGTCCTTTACAACTTTATATTACTTTATGGGCTGATTTTATCGTTTCATTTCCTTAGGCCTCGATTGTAAGATTAATTATTGCAACAAATTTCTCTATTATTTAAGGGTGGGTGTATAGTCCCGTTATTTAATCTCCGTGATTATTATCTTATTTATATTATCTATATTGTATAACTGGGTGTATAGACCTATTATTTAACCACAAGTAGTTTTTGTTCCCTCACATTTGCTTTCTCTCGTTATGTCTTAAGGTTCTTTACAACTTTATCTTACTTTCATAGGTTTCTTTATTGTTTGATTTCATTGTAGTTTTTATGCCCCTCACAATTGCTTTCTCTTTTCTGGGTTGTCCTTTATAGCTTTATCTTACTTTCAGGTTTCTTTTATTTTTCATTTCATTAGAGTTTTCTTTTCTAAGTGCTCCTCACAATTGCTTTCTCTTTGTTCTCAGATATGTCCTTAATAACTTTATCTGCTTTCTTAAGGTCCTTTATAGCTTGATCTTACTTTCATAGGGTCGCTTTATTGTTTCATTTCTCATTATTTATGATTGTAAGATTAATTCGTGCAAACAAATTTTATCTCTATTATTTAAGGCCGGGTGTATAGTCCTATTATTTAATATTTCTCGATTATTATCTTCTTTATATGATATATATGGTGTAAGGCTAGGTGTATAGCCCTATTATTTAATCTAAAGAGTTTTCATGCCCTCACAATTGGATTTCATTGTTTTGTATTAAGGTTCTTTACAAATTTATCTTACTTTCTATAGGTTTATTTTATTGTTTCATTTCATTATATTTTTTTCATGCCCTCATAATTTATTTATTCCTCGTCTTAAGGTCCTTTACAACTTTATCTTACTTTCATAGGTTGATTTTATTGTTTCATTTCCATTAGGCTAATTGTAAGAGTAATTTCACACATTGAAGCATCATTAAATCATCGAGATGTTTCGTATATAATAGCTTTATCTTACTTTCATAGGTTGCTTTTATTGTTTCATTTCTATTAGAGTTGTCATGCCCTCATGATTTCGTTAGGTCTCTCGTAATTTATTAGCAAGATTGGGAGAGTCCAATCACGGTAGTTAACATCATTTCAACCAACTTTGGGATTCTAGGATCTAGCCCTCCCGAATCCGCAGAGACCTCCAATACGCACAAAGATGGATATTGTCTTTGAAAAGCTTAAGGTAATGATATTAGGCTAGTTATGAGGTCCAAGGTTTTGCTTGGTTTTTCTTGGACAGTTGAACATAATTGCTGCCTGGAGTGCGTAAAGATCTATATGCAAATAAGGTTCAAAGGTGAGAAGTTTCAAGCACCAGAATAAGATTTGATCAAGAAGAGAAGATGATGGCGGGTTTTTAGTCCATTGGGCTATGGAGTCATAAGAGGATTTAATTGAAACAATCATGTTCAAGAGTGGTCTATGGGGCAAGTCATCTATGCCTAAGGATATCTTTAAATTTTGATTTATGGAATGGAGTGATACAATAAGAAAGGGGAAAAGACAGATGCAGAACAAAGAGCAGCCCAGGATCTGGTAAGTACTTTGAAACTAGCCAGCCTTTGACCAGGCACTTAAGAGAAACATAGAAGCAAACCAGGATCTGGTAAGTACTTTGAAACTATCCAGCCTTTGATACACTTCTAATAGAAAACATATAAAAACAAAGGGAAACACAAAGATCACATAGAATGGTCTAAGATCTGATAAGTACTTCGAAACTAGTCAGCTTTTAACACATCCTAAGGGAAACAATCAAATAGTTGAGCAAACAATAAAGGGACTCAGGGCTAACCTTGATTTCCTCAATTCATCCTCACAAAACATATATTGAAAGTAACATTTAAAAATAACATTCGCTGTGAAAAAAAGATGAGGGAACGCCAACATCCCTGTACTTAGACTGAATTAAATCATTTTCAAATAACACAGTTGAAAGAAAACATTTAAATAAAGATTTCTCAGCCAGAGAAGGTTACTGATATACAGTAGGTCCTAACCCTGTTTAAACTGTTCTTTATAGTGGAAAATGAAACAAATTGAAAACAGAAACAAAATACAAGTTACAGTGAGAATCACATCACCATCAGCATAGACCAGGATCCCATAAATCAGCTTGTATTGGTGCTTCAAACCAGTTACAATCTTCAGATCCAGTGTTTTAATCCATCTCTCTTCACAACCTAACCTATCTGTTACAAGCAGAGCTCCAAGAGCTAGGGAAAGCCTATCTACAATCAAGAGTTTTCTGCTCAGAGGCAGTTACAAAACTTCAGCAATTACATTAACAACCAACCAATCCAACCCCTCACTCATCCTCTACTGAAGTATTTATAGAAGGATGAGGAGGTGAGATCTGATGAAAAGATCTCAGATACAATTAATGCAGAATTAGTGTCTTCCTGGCCCTTGGATGCTCGATGAAGAAATCATACAGGTGTCCTGTTGCATTAATGGGTTTACACTTATGAAGTAAGCTTGGAGGGAGCTTTTGTTGACCTTTGAGGCTCTGCGCGGTGTTAAGGTTATTCTGCGGACATTCTTTCATTAAATTCCTAACAGAAATAACTCTTCAGCTGTTCCGAGGCAGAGATCTGATCTTGTTCAATAAATTCAGCCTCTGATTGAGCGTCTTGAGACAATAGGTGGCACTGTAGTGGTTGAGGAATCAATGCGCCTCAAGTATGGCGGTGAAGGTCCTTTCTGTCTGATAAACATTTTAAGTTTTCTTTAAATCGTGTTTTTAAATCGGGGATTAGGCTTTTGATAACTGTCTTAGCCGTAATCCCCATAAAAACTGTCCTCAATCTTCATCTGTTGTGTTTTGTCTTCAAAACTGATACTCTTTAACTGTTCTTTTGAATAAAATAGTGTCTTGTCGATGTGCAGGGCCGCACTGGGCTTTTAAAGGCATCAATGCCCATGAAGCATTGAGAAAACAATGGAGCGAAAACCCCGCAGATGGTTCTCTTTAACAGCTCATAGGCGCAGGAAACGTCTTTCCCGGCCCTCTGCTCTCTTTCATTATACAAATGGAAAACCATTAAAACACCTGCAAAACACAAAAATGATTAAGAAATCCTGCGTTTTAGGTTTAAACTGCTTCGGAGGCGGGGAAGGAGCGTAACCGTTGGATCATGGAGCAGGGGTGCAGATTGACGGCGGAAATGAAACGGCGGGATGTAATGGGCAAAACCTTTGTAAATCAAAAAATATATCATTTTCGACTTTACAAAGGAAAAAAGCGTTTTTGTATGAAAGGCGAGGGTATCATATGGTGGGTCCGGCGGGACTGATCGCAAATCGCAAAAATGGAGAACGCGATGGCGGATTATGTGACGGAGAGAAAATGTGATATTGCGATTCGTGATGAGCGTTGGGGAAAAATGCAATTGGAGCGGTCGCATCGCAAATATTTGTGATGCGATCAAATCGCATCGCAAATATTTGCGATGGATCAAACCTTTCAAAAAATGAAAATGCGATTATGCGATGGAAGCCCGATTGCGGGCCGTTGGGCGCATGGAGAACCATATGACCGAGGAGTTATATAGGGAAAGAGCTTATCGCGGCGCAAAATTTCGATTTTGCGATGGATCGCAGCGCAGATTTTTGCGATGAACACTTTTAAAACAAGACTGCAATTGGAATTTCTGCGATCTGCGCTTTGCGACAAGCGCCAAAGGGTTTAGAACTCGGTTCCAGGGCGCGGGTATATGGATGAAAAAGGGTTAGGGGCCGAAGCTCGAGGGGGCTTAAGTCCTATACATAAAAACATGCATTTTCATGGCTTTTGAAGGGTTTTTTGAAGGAGATGAAGGTTTCGGTAAGGTTAAAAAGTGGGTTCTTAACCTTATAAAGGGGATTTTAATGAAAGGGAAATGGAGAAAAATGAAATTGTGGGTTTTTAATGGGAAACGGAGAATAGAAAATGGGGTTAGTGTGGAAGAAAAGGAAGGAGAACAAAGGGTTATGCAGCAGTATTTAATCTTGGGATTTTTGAAGGATTTCAGAGGCTTTTTAGGATGTAAACAGCAATGTAGGATCTGGACAGAGGAAAAAGGCAGGAGGCCTTATAGAGACTTCAAGAGTCAACAATTTTTAGCAATGAAATTTTTTCCTTGAAGGCTCAGAATATATTTAGCCACCTTTTGGTATAACAAAATATTATAGGTGGCTAACAGTGGCTCCACTTGGGGATGATGCCTTCTTGAAGGCATCAAGAATTCAGACTTGATTTCTTTGGGAGGCTGACTTGTGCCTGATCCTTTGGATTTCTCTTCTTTCGCTAGATGATCTTGCTTTGCTTCTGAAAAATAATATCAGTTATGAAAAAATAATGGACTTCATCAATACAGCTTTCTACCTGCCCAATTCTACAGGTCTAGCATTTTTTCTTCGTCAGAGTGCACTTGGATTGGCAAACTCTATCCATAACATTTTATTGTTTTTGAAAGCAGGAAATCTAATCTATTTCTACTCCTTATTTCTCCCTGAACTCAGATTAAACGATTGAGCTTAGATATTTCTCTACCTAATCTACTGTCCGTTGGGATTAAATTGTCCAACAAACTTTCATTCTCTAACTTCTAAGACAGAAATTCAAAAACAGTCAAGTCAAGATTGAACTGTTTGACTTGCTATGATCTATGGCATAAAAACAAGCTGCACATAGATTATTATTTGCAGAAAATTTAAAATCAAAACAGAAGGCTTAAGATCTAAAAGTTTCTTATTATGGCCTTCTCTCTTCCTTTCAGCTCTGTTTTTGCTTTTTCTTTGAGTTGTCTTTACTTTTCCTTTGGTTCAAGTTTTGAGCTGATTAGAACCAGGTCTTGATATTTCGTGACTCATATAAGAAATCATACTTTTGAGTCATCATCTATTGGAAAATTTGGTTCAGATTTTGAGTTTGTTTGAACCTTCATTTCTATCCTAATCTATCTACTGATAAGCCAAGATTAAACAGTTTGGAAAATCAAATTCACTACCCTATCAGCAGAAAATTTAAAACTAATTAGTCAAGATTAGGTTGTTTAACTAACTAGAAGTGTGTTTTGCAGGAGTGGCATTTAAGCTTGCACACTTTCAGATTTATTTCTCTTTTTGGTTTGGGGTTGTACCTTTATTGTTTTGTCAATCTGCCCTCTTTTTTTCTTTTCTTTGTTTTTGTACTTTTGAATTTTTTATTTTTCTTCAATGTAGAAAAACAACAACTAACTACATGCCCAGAAGTGAGCTTTATGGACATTCCTATCTAACCTATTCTAAACATGGAGTATTTACATATTCATATGATACAAAAGTGCTAATGCAGCCAGTTGAGTAATGTCAAGAAGAAGAAGAAACTCTGGTTGCTTGTCAGAGGTATCCATAGAATATTTTGAAGATTAATCTTCAAAACTAAGGCTATCACAGAAGGTGACAGCTTTTCATGTCTCTGGCTCTTCCAAAGGATCAATGCTTGATAATTTGAGCCAGTTTGGATTTCCACACACTCTACCATAGGATCAACAAAGAAAAGGTGAAGGTTCTCTTCTTTTTGGTCCTCCACAATTGGTAGATCATCTACTTCCAAGACATCAGCTTTGAGGACTATCTCTTCAGTATGTAGCTTGGAAGTATCATCATTCTTAACCTGCAAAATAGCAAACAGTGAAATATCTTCTTTCTTTGAATCTATGCTTGCTTCTTATATAAATTCAGGCTCTTTAAATGACAGACTAATATCAGTGAAGGGAGAAGTTTCTTCTTGAGAAGATGATATATCCACAGCAGGATAGTCTTCTATTTGTTTTTCTCCTTCATCTTCCTCATCTTTTGAACTGGAGGACTCATCATATTTGACAGTGTTGTCCTCTTGTGGCCCTTGTATGCTCATATTCAGTGGACTAAATTCTATGAATAGGTTATTATATTCTTGAGCAGGGGTGTATTCAATGGTTTCCTCTTGCTCAAAAATTTCTTCATTGTTCTTCTCTACACCTTTTGAGTTGAAAAGCTGTTGATTCCCAATTATGTGAAAGCGATTTGTGATGGATTGAAATGGGTGATTTCTGCTTTCAAGTTGATGATGGTGAAACTCATAACACCAATCGAACGGAGGTTGCCCTGCGTGATTAATTTTTGCTTGAAACTCATCATCATCATCAGACTGATCGAAATTTGGAAAATCATCGGAATAAACAATTTCATCAGTCGAACATATTGGGTTATCAGCAGGTCTCTCTTCATTATGATTTACAAAAGAATTTTCTAAATCTGTACAACAAAGTTCTCTATGCGAATGGAAAAGAGTGTTTGTTTTGCAAAAAGTTTCAGAGACTGACTGTTTATAAATAGTTTGTTTTATTTTCTTCTCTATCAAAGGGGAAAATGTTTCCATGTCCCTTTGCACAGAAGTACAGCAATTCTCTGTCTCTTGCGAAGACTGATTTTGAGGCTAGATGTCTTCTTGAGCCTCAGATATAAGGGATGATGAATAAATATTTGAGTTTTCAGGGATATCTTGAGGAACGTCCATTATTTCTTGGATCATCTCTTCCTCAACTGATTCATCTATGTTCTTAAAATTTTTCAATAGGAGATTAAACTCATGAATGGCTGTTAAAAGATCTTCAGGATGCATCTCTTCCAAAGCTTCCTCATTATCTATAATGTATTGGGTGATGTTTTGTGATGGATCATAATATATTGCACCCCATGATAATGACGTAGTGTTTTCTTCATAGTTCTCATAGAACACATATTCAAGGTCTCTTAAAGAAAACAAACTACTAGATCTTAAGCATTCATACCAATCCCTAGCTTTTCCTTCTAATGTTAACATGACAATTTTCATTAGGCAGTCTTCATGCCATTCAACTTTCAACCTCCATACATGTATATGAAATTTGATGAGATGTAATAGAGGGTCATCAAACTTTTCGCCTTGAAAAAGAGGCAGGTTGTCATCCCAATTCACCTGGGGCATCTTATGTAGAAACCCAGGGATATGATCTCTACTCATTGGGGCATATCTTCGTTGTATTCTTGGAATCATAATTGTAAATCAAGAAAGAGGTCACTGTGTCTGGTCAATCAGTTCAGGGTCTTCTACTAGTGGAGTCATTTGGTCTTTTGGGAATTTCAGAGTGTGGAGTCGCCAGGTGGAAGATTTTCAACTCCTAAGGAGGTAAAATGTTCTATGGTCCACCACCATATACCAATCTAAAGAGATCATGGGTATTCTGAGTCTTAGCAGTATTTAAAATGAAAAGAACTCAAAAGTTCCCAGTGGAGTCGCCAGAAATGTTAGCTCTCTGTAATTTATTAGCAATATTGGCAGAGTCCAATTACAGAAACAACATCGTTTCTACCAACTTTGGGATTCTAGGATCTAGCCCTCCTGAATCTGGAGAGGGATCTCTCCAATATGTACAAAGATGGATATTGTCTTTGAGGTTTAGATTAATGATATTAGGCTAGTTATGAAGTCCAAGGGTTTTGTTTGGTTTTTCCGTATGGTTGAACATAGCTGCTGTCTGAGGCAGAAAGATCTATGTGCGCATAGGTTCAAAGGTGAGAAGTTGCAATAACCAGAATAAGATTTGATCAAGAAGAGAAGATGATGGCGGGTTTTTAGTCCATTGGGCTATGGAGTCATAAGAGGATTTAATTGAAACAATCATGTTCAAGAGTGGTCTATGGGGCAAGTCATCTATGCCTAAGGATCTCTTTAAAGTTTGATTTATGGAATGGAGTGATACAATAAGAAAGGGGAAAAGACAGATGCAGAACAAAGAGCAGCCCAGGATCTGGTAAGTACTTTGAAACTAGCCAGCCTTTGACCAGGCACTTAAGAGAAACATAGAAGCAAACCAGGATCTGGTAAGTACTTTGAAACTATCCAGCCTTTGATACACTTCTAATAGAAAACATATAAAAACAAAGGGAAACACAAAGATCACACAGAATGGTCTAAGATCTGATAAGTACTTCGAAACTAGTCAGCTTTTAACACATCCTAAGGGAAACAATCAAATAATTGAGCAAATAAGAAAGGGACTCAGGGCTAACCTTGATTTCCTCAATTCATCCTCACACAACATATATTGAAAGTAACATTTAAAAATAACATTCAGCTGTGACAAAAAGATGAGGGAACGCCATCATCCCTGTACTTAGACTGAATTAAATCATTTTCAAATAACATAGTTGAAAGAAAACATTTAAATAAATATTTCTCAGCCAGAGAAGGTTACTGATATACAGTAGGTCCTAACCCTGTTTAAACTGTTCTTTATAGTGGAAAATGAAACAAATTGAAAACGAAAACAAAATACAAGTTACAGTCAGAATAACATCACCATCAGCATAGACCAGGATCCCATAAATTAGCTTGTATTGATGCTTCAAACCAGTTACAATCTTCAGATCCAGTGTATTAATTCATCTCTCTTCACAACCTAACCTATCTGTTACAAGCAGAGCTCCAAGAGCCATTGAAATCCTATCTACAATCAAGAGTTTTCAGCTCAGCTACAGTTACAATACCTCAGCAATTACATTAACAACCAACCAATCCAACCCCTCACTCATCTTCTACTGAAGTAGTTATAGAAGGATGAGGAGGTGAATACGTGAAAAGATCTGGATACAATTAATGCGGGGAGTGGTGTCTTCACATTTTGGATATAAGTGAAGGAAATCATACGGAGTGTCACATTCATTAATAGGGTTTTACACTTATGAAGTAAGCTTGGAGGAGCTTTGTTGACCTTTGAGGCTACGCATAGTGTTAAGGTTATTCGGACATTCTTTCATTAAATTCTTGGCAGAAATAACTCTTCAGCTGTTCCGAGGCAGAGATCTGATCTTGTTCAATAAATTCAGCCTCTGATTGAGCGTCTTGAGACAATAGGTGGCACTGTAGTGGTTGAGGAATCAATGCGCCTCAAGTATGGTGGTGAAGGTCCTTTCTGTCTGATAAACACTTTAAGTTTTCTTTAAATCGTGTTTTTAAATCGGGAATTAGGATTTTGATAATTGTCTTAGCCGTAATCCCCGTAAAAATTGTCCTCAATCTTCATCTGCTATGTTTTGTCTTCAAAACTGATACTCTTTAACTGTTCTTTTGAATAAAATAGTGTCTTGTCGATGTGCAGGGCCGCACTGGGCTTTTAAAGGCATCAATGCCCATGAAGCATTGAGAAAACAATGGAGCGAAAACCCCGCAGATGGTTCTCTTTAACAGCTCAGAGGCGCAGGAAACGTCTTTCCCGTCCCTCTGCTCTCTTTCATTATACAAATGGAAACCCATTAAAACACCTGCAAAACACAAAAATGATTAAGAAATCCTGCGTTTTAGGTTTAAACTGCTTCGGAGGCGGGGAAGGAGCGTAACCGTTGGATCATGGAGCGGGGGTGCAGATTGACGGCGGAAATGCAACGGCGGGATGTAATGGGCAAAACCTTTGTAAATCAAAAAACATATCATTTTTGACTTTACAAAGGAAAAAAGCGTTGTTGTATGAAAGGCGGGGGTATCATATGGTGGGTCCGATGGGACTGATCGCAAATCGCAAAAATGGAGAACGCAATGGCAGATTATGTGACGGAGAGAAAATGCGATATTGCGATGAGCGCTGGGGAAAAATGCAATTGGAGTGGTCGCATCGCAAATATTAGCGATGGATAAAACCTTTCAAACAATGAAAATGCGATTATATGATGGGCACCCGATTGGGGGCCGTTGGGCGCATGGAGGACCATATGACCGAGGAGTTATATAGGGAAGGAGCTTATCGCGGCGCAAAATTTTGATTTTGCGATGGATCGCAGCGCAGATTTTTGCGATGAACACTTTTTAAAACAAAACTGCAATTGGGATTTCTGCGATCTGCGCTTTGCGACAAACACCAAAGGGTTTAGAACTCGGTTCCAGGGCGCGGGTATATGGATGAAAAAGAGTTAGGGGCCTAAGCTCGAGGGGGCTTAAGTCCTATACATAAAAACATGCATTTTCATGGCTTTGGAAGGGTTTTTTGAAGGAGATGAAGGTTTTGGTAAGGTTAAAAAGTGGGTTCTTAACCTTATAAAGGGGATTTTAATGAAATGGAAATGGAGAAAAATGAAATTGTGGGTTTTTTATGGAAAACGGAGAATAGAAAATGGGGTTAGTGTGGAAGAAAAGGAAGGAGAACAAGGGGTTATGCAGCAGTATTTAATCTTGGGATTTTTGAAGGATTTCAGAGGCTTTTTAGGATGTAAACAGCAATGTAGGATCTAGACAGAGGAAAAAGGCAGGAGGCCTTATAGAGACTTCAAGAGCCAACAATTTTTAGCAATGAAATTTGTTCTGTGTTGTTTGGGATAGATTTAACACCAAATATAACAAACATGAGGTGGCCAATACATATCGACTTTCAGATGATGGGATGGCTGCTAATTTGGCACCCACTTATCTTTGAGTAATGACTTGTGCCTGATCCTTTGGATTGCTCTTCTTTCGCTAGATGATCTTGCTTTGCTTCTAAAAAATAATATCAGTTATGAAAAAATAATGGACTTCATCAATATAGCTTTCTACCTGCCCAATCCTACAGATCTAGCATTTTTTCTTCATCAGAGTGCACTTGGATTGGCAAACTCTATCCATAACATTTTATTGTTTTTGAAAGCAGGAAATCTAATCTATTTCTACTCCTTATTTCTCCCTGAACTCAGATTAAACGATCGAGCTCAGATATTTCTCTACCTAATCTACTGTTCGTTGGGATTAAACTGTCCAACGAACTTTCATTCTCTAACTTCTAAGACAGAAATTCAAAAACAGTCAAGTCAAGATTGAACTGTTTGACTTGCTGTGATCTATGGCATAAAAACAAGCTGCACATAGATTATTATTTGCAGAAAATTTAAAATCAAAACAGAAGGCTTAAGATCTAAAAGTTTCTTATTATGGCCTTCTCTCTTCCTTTCAGCTCTGTTTTTGCTTTTTCTTTGAGGTGTCTTTACTTTTCCTCTGGTTCAAGTTTTGAGCTGATTAGAACCAGGTCTTGATATTTCGTGACTCATATAAGAAATCATACGTTTGAGTCATCATCTATTGGAAAATTTGGTTCAGATTTTGAGTTTGTTTGAACCTTCATTTCTATCCTAATCTATCTACTGATAAGCCAAGATTAAACAGTTTGGCAAATCAAATTCACTACCCTATCAGCAGAAAATTTAAAACTAATTAGTCAAGATTAGGCTGTTTGACTAACTAGAAGTGTGTTTTGCAGGAGTGGCATTTAAGCTTGCACACTTTCATATTTATTTCTCTTTTTGGTATGGGGCTGTACCTTTATTGTTTTGTCAATCTGCCCTCTTTTCTTTCTTTTCTTTGTTTTTGTACTTTTGAATTTTTTATTTTTCTTCAACGTAGAAAAACAACAACTAACTACATGCCCAGAAGTGAGCTTTATTGACATTCCTATCTAACCTATTCTAAACATGGAGTATTTACATATTCATATGATACAAAAGTGCCAATGCAGCCAGCTAAGTAATGTCAAGAAGAAGAAGAAACTATGGCTGCTTGTCAGAGGTATCCATAGTATATTTTGAAGATTAATCTTCAAAACCGAGGCTATCACAGAAGGTGACAGCTTTTCATGTCTCTGGCTCTTGCAAAGGATCAATGCTTGATAATTTGAGCCAGTTTGGATTTCCACACACTCTTCCATAGGATCAACAAAGAAAAGGTGAAGGCTCTCTTCTTTTTGGTCCTCCACAATTAGTAGATCATCTACTTCCAAGACATCAACTTTGAGGACTATCTCTTCAGTATGTAGCTTGGAAGTATCATCATTCTTAACCTGCAAAATAGCAAACAGTGAAATATCTTCTTTCTTTGAATCTATGCTTACTTCTGATATAAATTCAGGCTCTTTAAATGATAGACTAATATCAGTGAAGGGAGAAGTTTCTTCTTGAGAAGATGATATATCCACAGCAGGATATTCTTCTATTTGTTTTTCTCCTTCATCTTCCTCATCTTTTGAACTGGAGGACTCATCATATTTGACAGTGTTGTCCTCTTGTGGCCCTTGTATGCTCGTATTCAGTGGAATAAATTCTATGAAGAGGTTATTATATTCTTGAGCAGGGGTGTATTCAATGGTTTCCTCTTGCTCAAAAATTTCTTCATTGTTCTTCTCTTCACCTTTTGAGTTGAAAAGCTGTTGATTCCCAATTATGTGAAAGTGATTTGTGATGGATTGAAATGGGTGATTTCTGCTTTCAAGTTGATGATGGTGAAACTCGTAACACCAATCGAACGGAGGTTGCCCTGCGTGATTAATTTTTGCTTGAAACTCATCATCATCATCAAACTGATTGAAATTTGGAAAATCATCAGAATAAACAATTTCATCAGTCGAACATATTGGGTTATCAGCAAGTCTCTCTTCATTATGATTTACAAAAGAATTTTCTAAAAATGTACAACAAAGTTCTCTATGCGAATGGGCAAGAGTGTTTGTTTTGCAAAAAGTTTCAGAGACTGACTGTTTATAAATAGTCTGTTCTATTTCCTTCTCTGTCAAAGGGGAAAATGTTTCCATGTCCCTTTTCACAAAAGTACAGCAATTCTCTGTCTCTTGCGAAGACTGATTTTGAGGTTGGATGTCTTCTTGAGCCTCAGATATAAGGGATGATGAATCAATATTTGAGTTTTCAGGGATATCTTGAGGAACGTCCATTATTTCTTGGATCATCTCTTCCTCAACTGATTCATCTATGTTCTTAAAATTTTTCAATAGGAGATTAAACTCATGAATGGCTGTTAAAAGATCTTCAGGATGCATCTCTTCCAAAGCTTCCTCATTATCTATAATGTTTTGGGTGATGTTTTGTGATGGATCATAATATATTGCACCCAATGATAATGATGTAGTGTTTTCTTTATAGTTCTCATAGAACACATATTCAAGGTCTCTTAAAGAAAACAAACTACTAGATCTTAAGCATTCATACCAATCCCTAGTTTTTCCTTCTAATGTTAACATGAACATTTTCATTAGGCAGTCTTCATGCCATTCAACTTTCAACCTCCATACATGTATATGAAATTTGATGAGATGTAATAAAGGGTCATCAAACTTTTCGCCTTGAAAAAGAGGCAGGTTGTCATCCCAATTCACCTGGGGCATCTTATGTGGAAACCCAGGGATATGATCTCTACTCATTGGGGCATATATTCGTTGTATTCTTGGAATCATAATTGTAAATCAAGAAAGAGGTCACTGTGTTTGGTTAATCAGTTCAAGGTCTTCTACTAGTGGAGTCATTTGGTCTTCTAGGAGTTTCAGAGTGTGGAGTCGCCAGGTGGAAGTTTTTAGCTCTTTTTTGGAGGTAAAATGTTTTATGGTCCACCACCATGTACCAATCTAAAGATATCAGGGGTACTCTGAGTCTTAGCAGTATTTAAAATGAAAATAACTCGGGTCCCCAGTGGAGTTGCCAGAAATGTTAGGTCTCTGTAATAAGCAAGATTGGCAAAGTCCAATTACGTAAACAACATCATTTCAACCAACTTTGGGATTCTAGGATCTAGCCCTCCTGAATCCGGAGAGGGATCTCTCCAATATATACAAAGATGGATATTGTATTTGAAGTTTAGAATAATGATATTAGGCTAGTTATGAGGTCCAAGGGTTTGGTTTGGTTTTTTCGGATGGTTGAACATAGTTGCTGTCTGAGGCGGAAAGATCTATATGCAAACAGGTTCAAAGGTGAGAAGTTGCAAGAAAAAAGTAAGCTTTGATAAAAAAGAAAGATGATGGCAAGTTTTCAATCCATTGGGCTATGGAGTCATAAGAGGATTTAATTGAAACATTTAGGTTCAAGAGTGATCTATGGGGCAAGTCATCTGTGCCTAAGGATCTCTTTAAAGTTTGATTTATGGAATGGAGTGATACAATAAGAAATGGAAATGACAGATGCAAAAAAAAAAGCAGCCCAGGATCTGGTAAGTACTTTGAAACTAGCCAGCCTTTGACCAGGCACTTAAGAAAAACGTAGAAACAAACTAGGATCTGGTAAGTTCTTTGAAACTATCCAGCCTTTGATACACTTCTAATAGAAAACATATAAAAACAAAGGGAAACACAAAGATCACACAAAATGGTCTAAGATCTGATAAGTACTTCGAAACTAGTCAGCTTTTAACACATCCTAAGGGAAACAATAAAATAGTTGAGCAAACAAGAAAGGGACTCAGGGCTAACCTTTGATTTCCTCAATTCATTCCGTACACAACATACATGAAAGTAACATTTAAAAATAACATTCAGCAGTGACGAAAAGATGAGGGAACGCCAGCATCTCTCTACTTAGACTGAATTAAATCATTCTCAAATAACACAGCAGAAGAAAACATTTAAATAAATATTTCTCAGCCAGAGAAGGTTACTGATATACAGCATGCCCTAACCCTGTTTAAACTATTCTTTATAGTGGAAAATGAAACAAATTGAAAACAGAAACAAAATACAAGTTACAGTGAGAATCACATGACCATCAGCATAGACCAGGATCCCATAAATCAGCTTGTATTGATGCTTCAAACCAGTTACAATCTTCAGATCCAGTGTTTTAATCCATCTCTCTTCACAACCTAACCTATCTGTTACAAGCAGAGCTCCAAGAGCCAGTGAAAGCCTATCTACAATCAAAATTTTTCTGCTCAGAGGCAGTTACAAAACTTCAGCAATTACATTAACAACCAACCAATCCAACCCCTCACTCATCCTCTACTGAAGTATTTATAGAAGGATGAGGAGGTGAGATCTGATGAAAAGATCTCAGATACAATTAATGCAGAATTAGTGTCTTCCTGGCCCTTGGAGGCTCGATGAAGAAATCATACAGGTGTTCTGCTGCATTAATGGGTTTACACTTATGAAGTAAGCTCGGAGGGAGCTTTTGTTGACCTTTGAGGCTCTGTGCGGTGTTAAGGTTATTCTGCGGACATTCTTTCATTAAATTCCTGGCAAAAATAACTCTTCAGTTGTTCCGAGGCAGAGATCTGATCTTATTCAATAAATTCAGCCTCTGATTGAGCGTCTTGAGACAATAGGTGGCACTGTAGTGGTTGAGGAATCAATGCGCCTCAAGTATGGCGGTGAAGGTCCTTTCTGTCTGATAAACACTTTAAGTTTTCTTTAAATCGTGTTTTTAAATCGGGGATTAGGATTTTGATAACTGTCTTAGCCGTAATCCCCGTAAAAACTGTCCTCAATCTTCATCTGCTGTGTTTTGTCTTCAAAAATGGTACTCTTTAACTGTTCTTTTGAATAAAATAGTGTCTTGTCGATGTGCAGGGCCGCACTGGGCTTTTAAAGGCATCAATGCCCATGAAGCATTGAGAAAACAATGGAGCAAAAACCCCGCAGATGGTTCTCTTTAACAGCTCAGAGGCGCAGGAAACGTCTTTCCCGGCCTTCTGCTCTCTTTCATTATACAAATGGAAAACCATTGAAACACCTGCAAAACACAAAAATGATTAAGAAATCCTGCGTTTTAGGTTTAAACTGCTTCGAAGGCGGGGAAGGAGTGTAACCGTTGGATCATGGAGCGGGGATGCAGATTGACGGCGGAAATGCAACGGCGGGATGTAATGGGCAAAACCTTTGTAAATCAAAAAATATATCATTTTCGACTTTACAAAGGAAAAAAGCATTTTTGTATGAAAGGCGGGGGTATCATATGGTGGGTCCGGCAGGACTGATTGCAAATCGCAAAAATGGAGAACGCGATGGCGGATTATGTGACGGAGAGAAAATGCGATATTGCGATTCGCGATGAGCGCTGGGGAAAAATGCAATTGGAGCGGTCGCATCGCAAATATTTGCGATGGATCAAACCTTTCAAACAATGAAAATGCGATTATGCGATGGGCGCCCGATTGCGGGCCGTTGGGCGCATGGAGGACCATATGACCGAGGAGTTATATAGGGAAAGAGCTTATCGCGGTGCGAAATTTCGATTTTGCGATGGATCGCAGCGCAGATTTTTGCGATGAACACTTTTAAAACAAGACTGCAATTGGGATTTTTGCGATCTGCGCTTTGCGAAAAGCGCCAAAGGGGTTAGAACTCGGTTCCAGGGCGCGGGTATATGGATGATAAAGGGTTAGGGGCCTAAGCTCGAGGGGGCTTAAGTCCTATACATAAAAACATCCATTTTCATGGCTTTTGAAGGGTTTTTTGAAGGAGATGAAGGTTTCGGTAAGGTTAAAAAGTGGGTTCTTAACCTTATAAAGGGGATTTTAATGAAAGGGAAATGGAGAAAAATGAAATTGTGGGTTTTTTATGGGAAACGGAGAATAGAAATTGGGGTTAGTGTGGAAGAAAAGGAAGGAGAACAAAGGGTTATGCAGCAGTATTTAATCTTGGGATTTTTGAAGGATTTCAGAGGCTTTTTAGGATGTAAACAGCAATGTAGGATCTGGACAGAGGAAAAAGGCAGGAGGCCTTATAGAGACTTCAAGAGTCAACAATTTTTAGTAATGAAATTTGTTCCTTGAAGGCTCAGAATAGATTTAGCCACCTTTTGGTATAACAAAATATTATAGGTGGCTAACACGCTGCATTTGGCTTTTGATTTGAACTTGTTGCTGCTGCTGCCCGCTTATCCAAAGCTGCTAACCGGTTTGCCTCACCCTGCTTGCGCTGCTCCTTTGTTATCTGCATTATTTGTTCTTCAGGCCACAACGAATTTGACTCTTTTGATCCCATTGATATAAAACCAGAGCTTGGATTTCTTGCCGCCCAAAAACTATCGCTGGAAATCTACGACCACCACCTGTGATTGAACGCTGATGATTGTTGAACAAGAAATATTTCACACTCTAGGCTTACGTCATGAATCTTTGCACTGAATGATAAGGGGCGTAAGCATGATGGAGGCAGGAGTCATAAGGCGTTAAATAGCCATCGTATAAAATAAAACAGGTGGGGAACGACGAATCTTCAAACGGTGTTGCGAAGCAAAACCTCACAATAGAATGCCTTCGGTGTAATTAACTAGCATTTATTTTTAATTATGTATTAATTAACTTTCATGTAAAAAATAATAAATTTATTTAAATATAAGTAATGAAATATTTTGTTAATAATATGTAATTGTGAGGTTTTATATTAATTAGTTAATTAAAATGATATAATATATAATTAAAATTTATTTTAAAAATAAATAGATAATTAAGAAATATATAATAAAAATATTTTAATAATTTAATTTATTTTTATATAAATTATTTGTAAAATATTGTTCTATATTTAAAATTTATAAAATAAAAAATTAATAATTAGTATAAATTTATTTTAATTTTTTATTTAATAAATATTGAAAAATTTTCAATTAATATTATCTAATTGATAAAAAATAAAATATAATAAAATCAAATATATTTGGATGAGACTATTTTTCTTTCACTGTAGTTTTATGAAGTTTGTTTTTTTTATTAAAGTACCATTAAAATATAAAGCAGATATTATAATATTTTTAATACTAAACTCTCTCTTTCTCTCTATATATATTTATTTATTTAATTTTTCCTATATTAAATTGTAAAAATAAAATAAAATAAAATATATATATATATATATATATATATATATATATATATATATATATATATAATTGTAAAATATATTTAATTTTTTTCAATATGATTATGATATTAAACTATGACATATATTTAACTTTTTCAATATGATTATTTGAGAATCCTAAATAAACATAGAAAAAATAAATTATAAAATATATTTAATTTCTTTAGATGATTAAAAAAACAAAAAAAACAAGTAAAAAAACGTCATTCCAACATACACAGTTTTCTTTTTGAGATTACAGTTCTAGTTTGATAAGTTAGTTTGTTATTAGTACTAGTCAAAATAAAAAAGATAATTTTAGATTTTGAGATTGGGGTAGATTACCTCTTTATAAAAAGTTATATTTCTTTTTTCCTCTAACCTTTTATGTTCCACAACTTATCCTTAAATTTGGAATACTAATTTTTTTGATATTATGATATTATCCTTATTGGTGTTGGAGTAGTTGTCACATTTACCTCTTTGGGAATCAATTAGGTAGATTAATCACCCCCTTGGGAACATGGGACTAACCACCCACTCAAGGTAATGGTAAAGGTTTGGAAATTTATTGATACCTACATGTTTTGGTGTAAATGAAAACCTTAATATGGTATCGAAGCCTTGACCCAAGTTCAGTTCCCCAAGTTATATTTAAGTAAGGATATTGAAGTAATTGTTACATTAAACTCATTGTGAATCAATTAGGTGGACTAAGCACCCACTCAAAATAATGATAAATTTTTAAAAAATTGCAAATACTTATGAATTTGAGTTATAAAAAAAACTAATTAATTTACTGAAAATATATAAATTTCAATTTATCGTTTTCACATTTCCACATCATCTTCCAATTGCAATTATATTGTATTTCAAACCATTATTTTTGCCATTCTAATTATTTTGATGCCCAGAGTACGCTTGTTTCCACATTAACTTCAAATTACGATAATACCATTTTTTAAGACAAACTTAATATACTTGAAAATATTTTAATACTAATATGGTTTATTAGTAATTAGTACCCACCTCAAAGGCTGAAAGGGACTATAGTTTTAAATAATTCAACTTGAATCGTAATAATATGTATAAAAGCATTTTACTATACCAAAGTTTTGTTTTAAAATATTATTAGTATTTTTAAATACATTTTTTAATAGAAATTATTGACAAGTGAGAAGTGAATCTTATATCATTGGTTCGAGGGTGAATGGGATCGGACCACATCCCAATCTTCTCTACATCCTTGAAACTAGTGTTTCCCCCTCCCCCTCAGGTGGGGGGCGGGCGGTAAGCATAAAGACATATTAGACTTAGGTGCAATCCCTCACTCACTAGCAAACCATAAGATATATCATAAAATCATTAGATAGAAGGGATGTCACTAAGTGGTGTAGTTCCTCCGAGAAATGGAACCGACCCATATGAACATCCAAAATAAGTGAAATTAGAAAATTCATAAAAAATACATAAAATTCAAAGCGTCATCATCCATCCATCCATAAAATTGAACTCTTATCCTATCCCTTCATCATCAGAAATTAACAGACCCGAGATTGGGCCTTTCAAATCTACAATTCAATTAAATGTCTTCCCTTGAAGAAAATTTGTAAATATGTTACCTTGTTAATAACCTATTTTCATACAAGAATATTTGACTGGTCGATGGCTTTCCAAATCTTGTCAGACTATGTTGAGGCTAGATCCCAAAAGGACTCATCAGCCGTAAATCTGGCAGGAGGGGGAAGTGGACCATTTGTGACTTGCATTTTTGGATTACCTGTGAACTCCAACCCCTATGAGAGCCGCATGAGCATTCATCTAATTGTTGGAACACACATGGGATGGGCTATCCATGACTTTCTCCCCTTTTGGACCCCCCACGAAACTCCAATGCCATGAGAGCTCCTAAACCATAGATCTTATGAGTGAGTCTCTTATGAGTCATTTGTGGCTTTTCTAATCATGTTATCTTCACTTTGAAAAGAAACACGAGGAACCATGTAGATTGTCAATCCAATGCTCGAGTGGACCTGGGTTGTCCATGGGATTGAATGGTTATGATGTATATTTCATAGGCCCACAACACTTTGCAAGGATTTTAGACATAACAAGGAAGTTCATGGAGCGCCTACGACTTATTAGGGGAATTTCTTGCATTTAATTAGGTGTGAAGTGAATTGAAGCCACTTGGAACGACTAGAAAAATGAAAGATCAACATTGGGAATGAGGGGTTATTTAGCTTGCTTAGTCCCTAAGGAAAAACATCAACATTTTGTGGTAGGGGCCGCAGGATAACATTCATCTCCTTCTGTGGGATGGCTCCTTCCTATGAGGGGAAATGAAATAGACTCTAGGGTGAAGCAGAATAGTGGCTTATCCGATGGTCTTATAGAGTGAAAGAAATATAGCTATTGATTCTATTTCCTACTTGAATACATTTTGATTCATGATATTATTTATCAAATAAAAAATAAATTATATATATATATATATATATATATATATATATATATATATATATATATATATATATATATATATATATATATATATATACTCTTAAACATATTGATGATTAAAAAATAATATTTCTTTATTTATATTTTCCATGTTTAACCAATAATTTAGATTAAAATAGTTGTAATGTCTTTATTTCTTTAATGTTTGAACTATATCTTTTATAATGTTTTTGATATTCTTTAATTCCATAGTTATCTTTCTCTTTTAAGTCTATCCTTAATGTTTCTCAATTTCTAAAATATCTTGTTCCTTTTATCTTTCAAGCATATATTACTAGTTCATATGCTATAGGACAAGTTCGTAGATGCTTAATTCTTAGACTAAATTAATAATATAGGTATTTTTCTTAGGCATGAGACTTTCAAGTTGTATGTCAAACTAGAACTCAAACACTTAAATAAGTGCCCCTTATCCTTCTTGCAATATATCAACAATTGTTGGCTACATATTTCAACTATGATACAAATTAATAGAATTTGAACTATTATATGAATAACTTGAATGTATCTATTTAATGTTAATAATAGACTTTTGATATTTTGTTACATACTATCACAAATTCATTTAAATAACATTAACTATAGATCCTAGTTGCATCCGATCATCTTCATCAATAACATGATTAGGGGCAGAAAGAACTATATCTGTGATCAAGTTTCCCATTATTCATCCATCTTAAGCTACTTACCCCATTTGAATTTTTCTAAACATTTCTTTATGTTGAGCTTGTAAGCACTACACGGAAATGTGGATAGCATCTCTAGCTTCCGAATAATGCTATTTTTTATCCACAAATTGATTCTATAAACTATGTTTTGTTACTAGTGTGTTTCTAAGTAATGTTTTCCCTTAGCATTATGGTTACCAATTGCTTACCCTTTTGTGGTTATGTGCAACCAAATTTTAGGTTTCATACGGAAGAGAGTAAGAAGGGAACTTGTTAGCCTACAAATTTTGACAAAGAAAAGTAGGGGTCAAATTATTTGAGCCTTCAAGGAATGCATCTCCCCTAAAGACACATCATCCTTGAAGTATCCTGTGCCTTTGCCTTTGATAAATTTCCCTCTGCTGACTCCCTTTATAAGGTCTCATTGATTACATAGATTCTGGTCCAAAAGGCCTACATTAACCCTTATATCCCTACAGAATGTCCCTTTTCACCTCTTCTTAATTTGTCAAAACCCCTTTTATTTACCCCAAAATCACCCCCCTAATCCTTCTAAACCTCTCCAAAAATTCCCCCTAAGTCCTACACATACTCCTTGGTTGGCCGTTTAAACCCCCATTACCCCTATCGTTGCCCTTCATTGCCCTCAAATTGCACTAAAAGCAGGCAACAAACCCACTTTGCAACTTACATTAGGCCTCAGCCCCTTTTGACCTAGTCCCCTGTACATTTCCCCCCACAGAACCCAGCGCTATTACCGAGCGCTAGCCCCGAAGGCACTTTTTGCATTTGTTCATCGGGCGCATTTACAGTCGTTGATCTTCACAGAATGGACGGCGATCACCGCCCCCCGCAGCCTCCGTCGTTCTTCCCGTTCACCGCCGGATCGAAGATCCATCGTTCATTTAAATTGCGATCAACGGTCCATAATCCCCCGTCTTGGTGGTCCCCGCAGCGCACTATTTCAAAACCACCTGGTTTCTATCATACCGCCTTCGAGCGAGGGGCGGTATTTTCTCATCGCGGAGCGATTCCATACAGCTTCCGACGCGTGGCACTGGTACAGCTGGAAAACCACCCTCCCATCACGCATTAAAGTTCGTCCATGGGCACACAGCGATATGCATATCAGCCATCCGATCCAGAGCCCTCCATCCAATGGTGATCGATCCATGAAGCTGTGCACGCGATAGCCCATAGCCGTCGTACCCCTAGCCCACTGTCCATCGCCCTCCGATGCATTTTTCACCGTTGATCTCCACCGAGATCGGACGGTCCAGATTTAATCACACGCCCGTCGTTGACCCGGGCCTGCCACGTCATCCATCCATGTATCTTCATCGTTTTTCTCACCCATCCCCTTTATAATCCATTCAAAGATTAAATTTTGATGTTTTTTACGTTAAACGTCTGCCTCAACACCTTCCATTGTTTTTCGCCAACCTTCACCAAGGCTTCCCTCCACCATTCCTCTGCATTTTTTTGCCATTTCTCCGCAGTCCCACTATCATCCTCGCAGTCGTCCACATCATCCCACCCCCATACATGTTTTTCGTAACAGGTTTTCGTGTTTTGCAGGGTTACCAACTGTAAATGGCCGCCATGATTCAGGGTTTCTGTCACAGCGACAGAAAACGCAGGGAAGAGCGTGCACAAAGATCGTATCGTGAGAAAAGCCCGTGATAGTGCTTTGACACGACTTCCTTTAAAAGAACAATGGTTTGACCGTAAAATGTCCGCCATTAACACACTGCATTTCGTAGGTTTAACCTCGAATAGAAATTATCTACCTTCATGGAATCTTATAACAAAGACAAATAATAGCGAGAGCATAAAACACAAAACAGATATACATAGAGATTTTCCCCTGGATCCCAAACCGGGACTACCAGCTTGATTTTTCATTATATTCCTTTTAGTTTTGCAACACATATATATACATATTGAAGCATTCGTAAACCCCAATCCATTAACCCCAGATAAGAACATAATTGTAGTTCCCTTGACTACATCTACTAAATACTAGGGGCTAAAAACCATCGTGCCCCAATACCATGTGCAAAACCATGCACAAAACCATGGACACGGACTACCCACCGGAAATTAAGGACCAAAATTTTTTGGTGGGGCGCTGCTCCAGACCCCAACAGTGGGGGCTATCACCCCCTCTCTTACCCCCCCTGTGCATGCTTAGTCATGGAAATAATATAACACATACCCAAAATTCTCCCACTTGTTGTTTTCTTTCCACGGGGGGCCACAGGAGGGCTTAGTCATTGGCCCAATTCTTCAACACCCATTGTTTCTCTACACCAAGAGAACTTCGAGTGCTCACGTACTTGTCAATGCATCCAGAAATCTTTTAGAGTGTCCACCTTACCAAAGAACTCCCTTAGCCTCAACCATATCTCTAACAAAGTGATATCGAACATCAATGTGCTTTGTCTTTGAATGATAAGCAGTGGTTCTTAGACAAGAAAATTACACCTTGTCATCTACCATCCTTATAGCTAGTCGTACCAACCCCATACTTGAACACAATCTCTGCAACCAAATTGCTTCCTTGCTTGCATGAGTGGCTGCTATGTATTCTGCCTCTGTAGTTGAAAGAGCCACTACAGACTGTCTTTTACTCATCCAACTGACTGCGCCTCCAAATTGGCTAAACACATATGAACTTGTAGATCTTCTTTGGTCCAGATCTCTAGCCAAGTCTGCATCAACAAAACCACGAATGTCCAACATTCTTTCCAATCCTGGTCTTCCCTGGTAGCACAAGCCATGATCACTAGTGCCACGTAAATATCTGAAAACTCGCTTCACTGTTGTCCAATGCTCCTTCCCTGGCTTTGACATAAACCTACTCAATACTCCCACTGCATGTGCAATGTCAGGTCTAGTACAAACCATTGCATACATCAGGCTACCCACTGCACTTGCATATGGAACATGGGACATATACTCCTCTTCTTCTTGTGTCTTGGGACACTATTCAGCAGACAACTTTACACCTACAAGAATAGGAACATTCACCGGTTTACTATCCTGCATATTGAACCTCTGCAATATAGTCTCGACATACTTCCTCTGGTTTAACCAGAGCTTCCTCTTTGCCCGATCTCTCTTAATTTCCATGCCCAAAATATAGTTTGCGGCACCCAGATCCTTCATGTCGAATTTGGAGAACAGTTGGGTCTTCAAATCTTGGATAATTTCTTTGTCATTTCCAATCAACAACATATCATCCACATACAAGACCAAATAAATAACACGGTCACTAATTAATTTAAAATAAACACAGTGATCCCCCTTGCTTCTAGTGAAGCCAAGTCCCCGTATATAGGTATCAAATTTTTTATACCACATCCTTGGTGACTGTTTTAACCCATACAGAGACTTCTTCAACCTGCATACTAGTTCTTTCTTACCCTTCACCATAAAGCCTTCAGGTTGCTTCATGTAGATCTCCTCTTCTAGATCTCCGTGAAGAAATGTTGTCTTCACATCCATCTGTTCTATCTCAAAATCAAATGCAGCAGCAACAGATAAAAGTAATCTAATAGAAGTAACTTTGGCAACAGGAGAAAAAATATCACCAAAATCAATTCCTGGCACCTGGGAATAACCTTTCACTACCAACCGAGCTTTGTATTTCTCCACCTTGCCTTCTACATTCATCTTCTTCTTAAACACCCATTTTCTCCCAATGGGCTTCCTTCCAGCCGGCAACTCCACTAGATCCCATGCATCGTTTTTGTGCAAGGATTCCATTTCATTAACCATCACCTCCTTCCAGAGTTTTCCATCCTCTGAATCTACTGCCTCCCTGACAGTTATGGGTTTATCATCAGTTATAGTTAAGGCAAAGCCTGAATAGAAAGCAGATGGACTATACCTTTCTGGTTTCCTTCTTTCCCGAACTGTTCTCAAAGCTGGAGTTTGTGGCTCTTCTTCTTCTGAGTGTTCTTCTATTGTAGAGTCTGATTCATCCTCCTTTAGCTCAAACTCTATCTTCTCAGGTTCGTTTGGTAGGAATTCATGTTTAACAACATCTTTCACTTCTCTAAACACCACATCTCGGCTGTACACAACCTTCCTTGTGTTGGCGAGAAGTCAAGTCTCGCGGACAAGACCCAGGTTCAGGAGTGGTGACCAACAAAGGGGTCCGATGTAGTCTAGGAACACGCCGGCATTTTGACCCTGCTCCGGGGAGCAGTGAGTCTCACTCGAGGCATGCCGCAACCACATGCAGGAGGGGATGAGATCAATGGCAAGGAACAAATTCGCAACTCATGAAGGACAGTGCATCGATTACAGATACAGAGTTATATACGCAAGATCGCCTAATAAGCATTCAGACATTTGCAAATAAAATTTTAAACCGGCATAAACACATTACAGGCACATAAACATCTTATTGAGAAAGCAACCTTCCATTGTATTAATCTCTTGGCCAAACACATGATTACATGGCATTCTCAATGATAGCTTACAAATCTGATACAGATAGATTTCAGAACAGAAAGGTAGAATAGAGAAGATGAGGAACCCTAGGAAGGTCATGCATGATTCTTCCGCAGTCGCTCTATGCGTCTTCCCCTGTTATGAGCCTCGCAACCTCTTCAGCCTCTCTTTCTTCCAGCCGGATGACTGTTATTTATTCACCCGCTCTCGCAACTATCAGTTCCTCTGTGTCTTTTCCTCAACTACTCTCAGCTTTTCTCCTGTTATCTGCGTGTTCCGCTTTCTGTCTTCTGCTGTGTGTTTCTTCATCTGTACTTGTGCGTGTTCTATATTCAGCTATCTCATGCTTCCGTGCCACCTTGATAGCTCCGCGACTCCTGGTAGTTGCGACGCGGTCGCGATTGCCATGTGTCTTCATGCCGCAACTCAAAAGGTCAAAATTCAAAATGTTCTAACCAAGATTTCAAAAACAATAAAAAACAAGAGCCCCAACAGGCCCCGACCACAATTCCTTGACTCGTCCCCGAGTCAATCACAAATAACAGTCTCCACTTCCATTGCCCCGCTGGCTCCCGTGCCCTGTTCTGCTGTGCCTTCGTCCCGCGCCCTTTCCTGCTGTGCTCCTCCAAGCGGTTGTTCAAACAAGGGCCCCAACTCCGGGACCCTGCGGAGCGTTGTATCTTTAAGCCCGGTGAAGTCCGACACCACTTGCTGACATTCCTGCATGAGCAAGTCTGCTTCTTCCGAGATCCTGGTGGCGGCAGCCTCCTCTATAGTCATCGGGATAGCCCCGAACATCGTGGTAAGCTGGGTCTCGGCCTTGGCATCCAGCTGTTGTATGGATTTGGCACTGGCTTGAATGGGCGGACGGATTTCCCGAATGACCTATTTGGCCGCTGCCGAGTCGGCCTCAGTCTGTTGCATTTGAATTTCAAGCTCGCCCGCCTGGGCATAGAGCTGATCTAACCATGCTGGGTCCGCGGTCTCCTGAATTTCACGGGAAATCTGTTGCAGCTGGGCAGAGATAGGCTGCGTTTTGACAGTGAGGGCGAGTGAGAACTCCTACAGACTTCGCAGGAGGGCGTAAGCCTCGCCCGTTGTGGAGTGAAGAGTCGCCTGCATACGAGCTGCCTGAGTCTGCTTGGCAGTCACCTGTTATGAGTAGACAATCTGTGGATCGGGAAGGGTAGGCCGTGCGGCTAACGCCGCTTGGAGTTCCTGATTCTCCCTGCATAGACCAGTGAAAGCAGTCCGAAGGTGGTAAGCCTGGACTGCTACACTGTCCTCCGCTATATTGTCAGGAAGTGGGGCATGATGAGCCCTTGCAGCGGGCCATAGGTCGGAGAACGCCTGAGCAGCAATGGTGACCTGCTCCTGTAGGTAGGTCTTCTCCCTGGTCAGCTGATCGCGATGTTCAGTAAGCGCTGTGATCTGGTGGTGCTGCTCAGTGCACCGCTGCTGCAGCTCTGAATGAATCTGTTTGGCCTTTAGGGCCGCCTGCTGAATGAGTAGGTACAGCTGCCCTGTACCCCATGTTTCTACATTGGCTGTGCCGGAAGCGCCCTGCTCTGGCATCCGTTCCTGCAAAGGTTGGCCACTGGCCACTGATTGGTTGGAGGTCTCAGGAGGAGGGACCGGTGTCTGCTGCTGCATGGAGGTGCCCATATCGGACTCTGGCCGGTCTTGCTGAGTGGTCTGGTCTAGGGGAGGGTCAGCCGAATCAGCCCCAGCATTGGCCAGCCGGGTAGATATAGTAGAGACAGGATCCTGGGGTGTGGCCACGGGGTCAACCGGCGGTACTACGACTTTAGTACTGGAGGTGACTTCCACCCCGTGGTCTCCTCCGAAAAGTTCCCGGATGAGAGGATCTGAAACAGTGGCCGATGAGTTTGATGGAGCGGAGGAGGTGGCAGGTGGACAGCCGGTGGAGGGAGCGGTGGACGGGGTGAAAGAGGTATGGGGGAGGCGAATGTTGAGGAACTCTGATGGATCGATCAGGGGTTCCTCCGGAATCAACGTCCCTGTGAGTGGAGTGGATGGTGGATCATCATCAGTAAGGTCCACCACTGGATCTGTGACAGCAGTGCGGGCCCTCTTGGATGGAGGGCGGTCTGATGGATCAGGTCCCGGGCCCGTTTCGCCCATCGAGGTGATGATAGGGCTGGTAGAGGTGAATAAGTTGGTGGGGATGGGAGAAGTGAGAGGGGCGGTATGGGAGGGAGCAAGAGACTGACCGAGCTGGAATTCAGAAAATGAGGGAAACAAAGGGGCACCACTTGAAACAACTTGGGTTACCACGTTAAGACTTCGTACCTGGGCATTGAAGTGTTGTACGACAGGGATCAGTGATTCGGGCAGTTCCTGTGCGGTCCCGGCTGCATCCTGCGAAGGTCCCGCCGCAACTTGTGAGGACCCCGTTGCGCCTGTCTCGGCAGGCCGCTGCGCCGGCAGCATCCGCTCAAAGTTATATCGGGGGATCCCGTCGCGGATGTGCTTTGTGACCCCCGGCCACACAAAGACCTCGCGGTGAAAGGTATCATCATTCAACTGGAATCTGAGGGGCGCCATGTGGAAGGTGGCTTCTGGCACGCAAGTTGGGAGGAGGTAAGTGTGCCTGTGGCTTACTCCGACCATACCTGCTCACTATACTCATCCAACAGGTGCCTGGGCACCCGTTGCTAGTTAGCCACCACATCTCTCATTAACCCATACCACGCCCGAAACGCTTCCGCGTTCACCTGTTTGGTGCTGGGTCAGTGGACACCTGCCAAGGGGTGAATTTCATCGTGAGAGGCTGGCTCGCGGTAGTTTCTGCTGGCATCCGGACAGGAGGAATGTGCCATTTCCACATGGCGAAAGCTACAATCAAGTAACCGTAAATGAAACTGGTGGTGCGCTTATAGTTCTCTTCGCAGGCTGCGAAGAGTTCTTTTAGCACGAAAGAACACCAATTCAGCCTGGTGCCCTGGATACAGTGCTCCGCAATGGAGATTGTATCCAAGGTGCACTCTCCCTTAGTATAGTGCCGCATTGTCCTGCTAGCAATGAGATAGCAAGCGAACCGAATCTCCGGCTTATTAATCAAATCAATTTTGGCACCTTTCCCCCCCCTCGGCAGGTGCCATACTTGGTGTACAGGTCTGTGTCACCCGACTTTCGGGCGCGCTTGGAAGATGTCTGGCCGGCAGCGGAGACATCTGCGCCATTCTGAGATAGCCCTGTAAGCCGATGAATGTCTTCGGCGTGAATGGGGATTTCCTCATTGAGCCACAGGGACCCATTCTGTATTCGACTGAGGAGGAACCGGGTGCATTGCAGGCCCGGTCCTGTAGTTCCAAAAACCGAAAGAGTTTTTAAATTCATCAAGGACGATTGCTGGAGGCCCCTGTATTCTTGTCGCATTCGGCTGTTGGAGCTACCGCCTGGTGTGTAGTGATGCTCCATGTATGTCTGCCAATGGAGGTGGGGGAATTAGGCTGGGTCGGACAAGTTGGCGTCCATCAACGCTGCACTGTCATACTTGCCAACCAGCGACTCTGTTCGGTGGATTCGACTGTCCAGCACTGGTTCAGGAATGGATAAGAGAGCCTTCGGCATCTTGGCACGGCGCTGGTAAACCTGGAGAATTCCTCTGGAGCTTCCTTCTGGGTGCGGTGCGCTTTGAGGCTTCAACTGCTCTGGAGTCACTGCAATTGCCAAATTGAACTGGTCCGTCATTCTCGAGCTATTGGTCTCCATGCAAGTTATGTCATCCCCTGGCACGAGCGGAGTTGATGAGACTCCATAACGACAATT
Organism: Pinus albicaulis; assembly: GCA_034641835.2. NCBI lineage: Eukaryota > Viridiplantae > Streptophyta > Pinopsida > Pinales > Pinaceae > Pinus > Pinus albicaulis. Next base: position 300,254,402 of record CM076583.1, on the reverse strand, counting down.
AATTCTTGCTATCCTTCTTGCCTGCGATAATCGTGCGATCAATCACATGCCTGTGTGTAATCTGACAGTTGCTGACGGCGTCATGGGGAAATGGGCAGACGCGACGACTGAGGGAACTACGAGTGATGGAAAATGATTATGGTACGATTACTGTCTACTTATGGTAATTTATGATGCAAATCTGAGTGATCCTACGGACTGACAGAAATGACCTGGACTGACACCGGCACGGGGATGGATCCTACAAGGATGACACGCTGGACTGGTGCGGTGACACGTTGGATTGGTCCGCCCCGACCACAGTCGGTTGCGGTGAGGTAACCGCAACTGACCGGTTATTTGACAAACTGCCTATGAACGGAAAAGACTCCCTACGCTCATCCCGGTTGCGGGAGAGTTATTCGACTAAGCTACTCTACGGGTTCTCTCGGTTGCGAGAGTTATTGATGAGAAGTGGAAGGGACCTACTCCTGGTAGGGTTTCAGGCGTGCGCCATTCACCCACCCAGGGAGAACTATACCGTCCAGCTGTGCCAACCGAATGGCTCCTGAGTCGTGGATCTCGATGACAAAGTAGGGTCCCAACCAGTGCATCTGGAGCTTGCCTGGAAACTTCTGGAACCGGCTATCATATAAGAGAACTTTGCGGCCAACTTGGAAGGCTTTGGTTTTGATGTGGCGGTCGTGCCACGCTTTCTGCCTGGCCTTCTGAACCTTCTGGTGGAATTCCGCCAGGAATCGGGCCTCATCCAGCTCCTGTAGCTCCTGGAGGCGTTCCCGAAGTGACTCCTCTTCTGAGAACTGAAGAGACGTTGTGATCAAAAGACTGGGTACAGTGAACTCGGCGGGAATCACAGCTTCCCGCCCATACACCAACTGGAATGGTGTCTGGTTGGTTAAACGTTTCACTGTGGTCCGGTAGGCCCACAACGCCGCCGAGAGGCGCTCGTCCCAGTCGTCGCGCTAAGCATTGCAGATTTTAGTCAAGCCTTTTTCGAGAATCTTATTGAATGCTTCCACAGTACCATTGGCCTGTGGGTGGTATGGGCTACTTTTATGATGTTGAATCATAAATGTGTCCAGTAGTGACTTGACCGTGGCATTAATGAAATGCGTACCCTGATCGCTGGTCAAGCTCCGTGGGCAGCCAAACCAGCTGATGATGTGTTCAAAAATGAACCGGGTAGCGGTCTCTGCCGAGCAGTCGTGTACCGCTGCTGCCTCAGCCCACCGGGTGAGGTAATCCGTGGCGGTAATGATGTACCGGGCCTTGGAGTGTCTAGCGACCGGGGCGATGGGACCTACGAAATCAACAGCCCACTTTTCGAACGGCCGCAACACATGCACTGGGTGTAGCGGAAGCTCGTCCCGGTGCGAAGGCCTTCCCGTCCGCTGGCAAACATCGCAGTGCTTCACATAGGCCTTACAGTCAGCATGTACCGTCGGCCACCACAGGCCATCTTGGAGCACCTTCCTTGCAGTGGGTTTCGCACCCACATGCCCTCCCGCAACACCACTGTGACATTCCCACATCATCGCTTCCCGTTCGTGGTCGAGAACGCATCTACGCAACACCTCATCGAGGCCCAGTTTGTATAGCTACCCCGCGATCAATTGGTAGTCGGCCACTCGGACAACCAGGTGGTGTTTCTGAAGCAGGGTATAATCCTGAGGGCATTGTCCCGTGGTCAGATAAGTGGCAATGTCAGCCAGGTAATCTGGTACTGCTTCGACTCGAAAGAGGTCGGCATCCGGCAGTTGATCATCCAACGAGCCCCCATTCTCTCCCGTCTCCAACCTGGATAAATGATCGGGACCGACATTCAACCTGCCGGGCTTGACAATCACCTCAAACATGAATTCCTGGAAAATTAGAAGCCAGCGACAGATCCTTCCTTCCAACACAGGCTTATTCACCAGATACTTCAATGCAGAATGGTCCGTGAAGAATGTGAATTTGCCTCCCAGAAGATAGTGGCGGAACTTCTGGAGGGAGTACACCATTGCCAACGCCTCCCGCTCGGTCGTGGTGTAATTCTTCTCCGCATTTGATAACCGGCGGCTGGCGAAGTATACGGGGTGGTCAACTGTCGTCTCCCTGGGTTGCGCCAATACAGCCCCAAGTGCAATACCGGACGCATCAATATGCACATGGAACTGCTTATCCCTGTCGGGATGAACAAGTATGGGTGTCGTCGCCAACTTCTCCTTCAAGGTGTCAAGTGCCTTCCTACACTCCGCCGTCCACTGGAACACCTCTGACTTCCGCAACAGTTTCTCCAAAGGGGCTGTAATCTTTGCGTAGTTGCGAATAAACCGCCTATAATATCCTGTGTGCCCGAGCAGTGCCCGCAACTGCTTCACTGTCTCGGGGGCTTCCATGTGAACGATGACCGCGACCTTGGCGGGATCAATGCAGACCCCTTGCTTGCACACCACGTGGCCTAAGAGTGTGCCGAATGGAACTGCAAAAATACATTTTTTCAAGTTCAAGGAAATCTGCAGCTAACGACACCGGTCAAACATAATGCGCAACAGGGAAGCGTGTTTCTTCAACAGGCTGTAGACGGTCCAGTCGTCCATGTAGACCTCCAGGAACTTGTGAATGTACTCTCGGAAAGCAGCAATGACAATCCGGGAAAACACAGCCAGTGCATTCTTCAGACCAAATGGCATAACGTGGTATGCGAATGATCCCCACTCAGTGGTGAATGTCGTCTTTGCTTTGTCTTCCTCGGCGATGCGCACCTGATGGTAACCCGAAAACCCATCAATGAAGGAATAAGCTTTGTTTCCCGCAACATGATCTAGAACTTCATCGCTGAAAGGAGTGGGAAACGGATCGTGGATGCAGGCATTGTTCAGGCTCCGGTAGTCTACGCAGACACGGATCTCCGCTTTGTCCTTCTTGTTCTGGATGATAATGGGACTCACCCACTCTGCTTCTTCTACTGGGAAGATAAGACCTGCAGCCAGCATCTTGTCGATCTCCATCTTGACCTTTTCTTTGATACGAGGGTTCAGCCGGTAGGGTCGGTGCTGTTAGGTCTCTGTAATTTATTAGCAAGATTGGGAGAGTCCAATCACAGAGTTAACATCATTTCAACCAACTTTGGGATTCTAGGATCTAGCACTCCTGAATCCGGAGAGGGATCTCTCCAATATGTACAAAGATGGATATTGTCTTTGAAGTTTAAAGTGATGATATTAGGCTTATTAAGGGGACAAGGTTTTGTTTTGGATGGTTGAGCATGAAGTGTTACTTGAGGGGAAAGTCCTAAGTGAAAAAAGTTTCAAAAGTGAGAAGTTGCAAGCAAATAGAACAGTTTTGGCAGATAGATAGATATAACGCTGGTTTTTAGTCCATTGGGCTATGGAGTCATATTTGGGCCTTTGATCCAGGTGGATATTGGTGGCCACCCACCTATTCCACTTGGGCCCCCACCATTGTCTCTTTCAGTTTTTCAGTTTTGGCATAACTTACTATTTTGAGCAGTTTTTCGGGTCCTAAACTTCCGGAGCCGTTTTGAGGCCCTAAACGACATTTTTTGGGTACTAAATTTTTTGCGATTTTGATCATCAAAATTGTCACAAAAGTTTTAGTCCTCGGATAGAGCTTTCTAATGATGTATCATGTGCATCAAACGGAAATAGTATGCCAAAGTTACGTCCCTGGGAAGTTGAAACACCAATTTACCCAAACGGGGCCCATAGTTTTGGCGCTTCATCTCCTAGGGTTAGGTTTTGGGATGTTTAGGGTTCTCCATTGTTTCTCAATAATAAATAGGCCCTCGAGCCTCATTGTAATGTAGTTTAGAGGCTTGTAGCCGCCACATCTCTTCTCAGAGATAGCTACCAGTGCCCTAGCTAGTTTTATTTCCATTCTGTCTGTAAGCAAATTTCAGTTCTTTGATATTAAAGAAATGAAGTGTTATTTCCGCTGCATCTCTGTATTTATGGTTATGTGTTTATTCTGTTGCGTTCCTGCATAAATCTGGATCAGTGGTATCAGAGCGGTCTGCTTTTTCTCGATCCTTCTTTGCATGTCCCCAACGAGGTCGGGGTATAAGGAGCTAGGGCTTGATCTCGTGGAACCTTTGCAAGATCAGCCTCGCAAACCTCGACGGATGCCCATGGGGGACGAAAAGAAAGATGAGGGAGCAGGAGATCCTATCAAAATATTGCTCGAGGAGGCCCTCGAAAAACAAAGGAACGCGATGATGGATAGTTTTTCTCAGATCCTTCAACGGCTGCCCACCGGCGGCGCATCTGCATCCAGTAGCCACTCTGGAGTTGCGACTCCCTTTAAGGTACAAGTAAATTTTGACATTCCCATATTTGAGGGTCAAATAGACGCAGTTGCCGTAGATAGATGGTTGAATCTATTAGAAGGATATTTCTCTGTTCATGACTTTTCAGACCGGGAGAAGATTATTTTTGCACTCCTCAAAGCTACCCCCCATTTTAAGGACTGGTGGGAAACCTACTGTGAGAACAAGGACCAGACAGAACCCTCTCTGTTCTCGGCCGTACCAACTTGGAATTATTTCCGAGACGCCGTCAAGGAACAGTACTATCCCGTGGGGAGCTATGAGGACAAGTACATACAATGGACCATGCTGTGACAACAAAGGGATCAAGATGTGCACGAGCTGACGAATCTGTTCCATACCCTGCGCACAAAGTTGGGTATCAAAGATTCAGAGAAACATTTGGTGCTAAAGTATCGCAGTTGTCTGCACAGATACATTCAGGAGAAAATGGAGTTCCTCGACATCTCCTCGCTTGGTACGGCATACCGGTATGCTGCCAAGATTGAGCAGAAATTCAAACAGAAGAAGCGAGACTTTGGATCTGCGAATCAAAAGCAAGGAAAGGGTGCTTCCAAACCGCAGAACAAAGGACAGAGCATGGCGGCTAAGGACAACCCGTCAAAGCCACAAGACAAGAACAACACCGTAAAGCCAAAGAAGGACACGGGAAAGTGGTGTGAGTTCCATAAGTGCTCCACTCACAACACAAGTGAGTGTCGGGCCAAGCAGTCGCTAGTGGCCGAGATGAGGGCTTCTGAGTCAGATGCATGCTCTGACTCCGAATCAGAACCTAAAAAGGGGAATGAAAAAGGGAAATAGATTATTGATGCGGAGCCCAACGCCACTGTTGCCACTACAAAGGTCCAGAAGGAGGAACCGGAAGATCCAGAGGAGGAGGAACGTCTCTTCCACTCCCAGATGTGGGTAAAGGGCTCCCCTGTACAATTCATTGTCGATAATGGGAGCCAAAAGAACATCATTTCAGCAGACGCCGTGAAGCGGTTGGGCTTGCCGACCACAGCTCACCCACATCCATACACCATCGGGTGGCTTCACCAAGGACGGGATCTCCGCGCCAGCCAGCAGTGTCGCCTTCCCTATAGCATCAAGCCCTTCACGGATGAGGTATTATGTGATGTTGCTCCTATTGATGTTTCTGATGTATTATTAGGACAACCATACTTGTGGAAGCGTCATGCCGTGTATGAGTCTCGACCTCGTGCTGTTATTATTACTTTGGGAAATAAGTTGTACAGGATACCAGAGGTACCACCTCCTACGACTATCTCTTTGGTTACTGCAAAACAATGCAGTAAGCTCATTTCCCAAACCAGAAAATTCGTTTTCCTGATGATCTGCCCCCAGGGCAAGAAGAAGACTGTGGCCACGACCTCCAGACAGGGCCCCTCTGTACGACAACAACAAATGGATAAGGTCGTGGAGGAGTACGGGGACATCTTAACCTCACCCACAGGGGTTCCTCTGCACTGCCAGGTCAAGCACCCGATTGATCTGACCCCAGGTGCGCCACTACCCAATGGACCGATCTATCGATGCTCTGTTCTGGAAAATGATGAAATCAAAAGGCAGATTCAGGAGCTGTTGCAGAAAGGTCACATCAGACCAAGTTCATCGCCCTGTGGGAGCCCGATCGTGTTGGTACAGAAGAAGGATGGGACGTGGAGACTCTGTATTGACTATCGGGCGCTGAACAAGATCACTGTCCGAAATAGGTACCCAATCCCACGGATTGATGACCTTCTGGACCAACTCCAAGGTGCAAAATATTTCAGTAAGATCGACCTGAAGTCTGGGTATCACCAGGTACCAATTGAACCCTCTGATGTGTGGAAGACTGCCTTCAAAGCTAAGGAAGGCCTTTTTGAATGGCCGGTCATGCCTTTCGGGTTGACGAATGCTCCCGCAACCTTCATGAGGATGATGGACGACATCTTGCGGCCATTCACCAACTCATTCGTAGTGGTGTACTTGGATGACATTCTGATCTTCAGCAAGACTTGGGAGGAGCACCTTCATCACATCCGACAAGTCCTCCAAACACTGCGGCAACACAAGTTGTGTGCCAATTTGGAGAAGTGCACGTTTGGCATGACCCAGGTTCAATATCTAGGATACATTATTGATGAAAGGGGGTGCATGTGGATCCAGCCAAGATCCAAGTCATTCGGGATTGGCCAGCCCTAACCACTATAACAGAGCTTCGCAGCTTTCTGGGTCTTGCTAATTTCTACCGTAGATTCGTGTTGGGATTCTCTCATATCACTTGGCCCTTGAGTCAAGTCACCAAGGGAGGAGCGAGAGCAAAATTCTTTTGGTTGGAACCTCAACAGAAGGCATTCACAGAATTGAAAAATCGCCTCTGTTCTGCCCCAGTGCTCACATTACCAGACTTACAACATCCATTTGAGATCGAGATAGATGCCTCTGACTATGCTATTGGGGTTGTTCTTACTCAACAGGGACATCCAGTGGCATATCATAGTGAGACATTGTCTGAGACAGTTCGCAAGTATCCCACCTATGACAAAGAAATGTATTCCATTGTGCAAGCCTGTCGACAATGGAAGCATTACATTTTTGGGAAGGAAACAATCATCCACACAGACCACCGGCCCCTGCAGTTCATACAGACACAAGGGAAGTTGCAAAATGATCGCCATCAGAAGTGGTCCACATATCTGCAACAGTTTCATTTGAACATCAAGTACAAGAAGGGTAGCACCAATAATGTCGCAGACTGCCTCAGCCGACCACCGATCGTGGCGCTCACCACCGTGCTCAACTCTTGTGGGCACGAGACTTCTGATTGGCCGCTTCTCTATGAGAGTGACCCAGAATTCGGCCACACTTACAAGGCACTCTTGGGGGGGCACGCAAGTTCCAAATTTTCACCTCCAAGATGCACTTTTATGTCACCTGGGACACCTTTGTGTTCCTTCAAGCGAGCGTGCCAAGATGATATGGGAAGCACACTACAGCCGAGTCGCTGGGCATTTCGGGGTCGAGAAAACAGTAGCAATACTACAGAAGTATTTCTATTGGCCGAACCTTCGAAAGGATGTCGAGAAGCACATCAGATCCTGCACTGCTTGTGCCATTGCCAAACCGACCATTAAGAAGCAAGGCCTATATACTCTACTACCTACCCCTAGTCGACCGTGGGAATCCATCTCCATGGATTACATGTCGGGCCTGCCTTCTACTAAGAATGGAAATGACTGTGTTTTCGTGGTCGTTGACAGATTCTCGAAGATGGCCATCATGGCGGCCTGTAAGAAGAATATCACAGCAGAAGCCACCGCTAAACTCTTCTTTGAACGAGTGTGGGTGCACTTTGGGATCCCACAGTCTATCATATCAGATCGAGATAGCAGGTTCCTCAGCACATTTTGGTCCAGCCTCTGGTCAATGTTGGACACAAAGCTCACCAAGTCCATAGCTTTCCATCCCCAAACAGATGGCCAAACAGAGGTCTTCAACAGAATGATTGTACACATTCTGCACATGTACAACTCAAAGCATCCACGCACATGGGACGAGAGCCTCCCCTATGTACAACACAGTTATAACCAGGCTCTCCACAGTTCAATTGGCCATAGCCCCTTTGAGGTGGGCTTGGGATTCTAGCCACTATGTCCCATTGACATAGCCATGCCGTTTGCAGCTGCTCATGCCGATTCAGCTCATGTCCAGTCTGAAGTTGACAAAGCAAGTAGCTTCATCGAGCGCATCCAGCACATCCGCCAATAGGTTCATGATATATTGGACAGAGCCAATACGAAGTACAAGCAGCGCCATGATCAACACCGGGTGCCACACCACTTCCAGGTGGGCGACAAAGTATGGCTACATTTGCAGAAGGAGCGCCTCACTGGACCTCACCGCAAGCTTCGCCCGCTCCGATACGGGCCGTACACCATCACCAAGGCCGTAGGTAACAATGCCTTCGAGCTTAGTATTCCACCATTCCTTGGTCTGCACCCAGTCTTCAATGTGGATCGCCTTCGTCCTTACTTTCCACCTCTACTGGACACCTCGGACATTGTAGAACAACTCACACCAACAGAGTTAAACCCAGACTGCATGGAACAAGCCACCACAGATTGTATCATGGACATGCAAATCAAGAACACTCGTCAACAGCAGATCCAACTGTATCGGGTTGTCAAAGCTGGCCAACTCCTGCACCAAGGAAAGTGGTTCACCAGGGACCAAGTTCAGCAGAAATTTCCTCATCTCATGGAGGAACTTAATGCAATGGGGACCATTGCTTCCTAAGGGGGGAGGAATGATCCATGTGGATATTGGTGGCCACCCGCCTATTCCACTTGGGCCCCCACCATTGTCTCTTTCAGTTTTTCAGTTTTGGCATAACTTACTATTTTTAGCATTTTTTCGGGTCCTGAACTTCCGGAGCCGTTTTGAGGCCCTAAACGACGTTTTTTGGGTATGAAATTTGTTGCGATTTGATCATCAAATCGTCACAAAAGTTTTAGTCCTCGGATAGAGCTTTCTAATGATGTATCATGTGCGTCAAACGGAGATAGTATGCCAAAGTTACGTCCCTGGGAAGTTGAAACACCAATTTACCCAAACGGGGCCCATAGTTTTGGCGCTTCATCTCCTAGGCTTAGGTTTTTGGGATGTTGAGGGTTCTCCATTGTTTCTCAATAATAAATAGGCCCTCGAGCCTCATGGTAACTGAGTTCAGAGGCCTGTAGCCACCACATCTCTTCTCAGAGATAGCTACCAGTGCCCTAACTAGTTTTATTTCCATTGTCTGTAAGCAAATTTCAGTTCTTTGATATTAATGAAATGAAGTGTTATTTCCGCTGCATATCTGTATTTATGGTTATGTGTTTATTCTGTTGCGTTCCTGCATAAATCCGGATCAGCCTTAATTGAACAACAACATTAAGTGTGATCCAAGGGGCAAGTTATCTATACCACAAGATTATTGAGATTAAAGTGATGAAATGGAAACATTAAAATGTTGGAGGGGTGGAAACTGATAATAATTTCTCAGAGGATTTATATTCAGTCCAAACAAGAAAAGCCTCTTAAGTAACTGTTTTAAAACCAACCAAAGACAGGGCTAACCATAGACTTCTTGGGCAAGTTCTTATTAAAGCAGCTTAATTGACAAACAATCCAGTAATCCACATAATTACCTTCAGAAAGTATGAAAACACATAAGAAAAACAGAGTGTAACTTAAGATCAAATAAAGTACTTTTAAACCTAGTCTGCTTTCAGTCAACACCAAGGGAAACTTTCAGAATCTGCCTTTGGAGAAAAGAATCTAGGAATCAGGGCAAACCATATCTTCTCTAGTCTAACTTTAATAGCAAATAATGGAAATAACATTCGAGAACAATGTTTGAGCAAACAAAAGGACGAGGGAACGCCAACATTCCTAACTATTTAAACTGTATTGAATCATTCTTAAATAAACAAATCTGAAGAAAACGTTAAGATAAAGATTTCTCAGCCAGAGAAGGTTACTGCTATACAGAAAATCCTAACCCTGTTTAAACTGTTCTTTACAGAGGGAAAATGAACAATATGGCATACATAGAAGGAAAACGATTAACAAAGAAAGAAGCACTTCACCAGTGATAAAGACCAGGATCCCAAGAAACAACTTTTATATTGATGTGAAACCAATTACAATCTTCAAGTCCAATGTTTCAGTTCAGCAATCACCTTCACTATTCAACCTAACTACTCTAGCACAAACAGAGCTTCAAGGGCCAGTGAACACTATGTACAAATAGAAGTCTCGAGCTCAAGTGTATTTCAAAGTTCTGCAACCAACCATTTCTCATCTTCTTCTGAGTTATTTATAGAAGAATGAGGAAGTGATCTGAGAAAATATCTCTCAGGATAATTAATACAGGTTCAAGACTTCTCGGACCTTTGAGAGGCTTGATGAAGAATTTCACAGGTGGAACACTGTATTAACTGTTTTACATTTATGGATTAAGCTCGGTGGGAGCTTTATTTGACTTTGAGGCTTTATGTAATGTTTGGAGTAACTCTGCAGATACTTTCTACATTGATTTCCTTGCAGAAGTAACTCCCTGGCTGCGCTGGAGGCGAATATCTGGTTTTCTTCAATAACTTCGGCCTCTGTTTGAAAGGTTTGAGGCGACAGGTGGCTTGGTGGTAGTTGAGGAATCAATTTTCCTCAAGATGTGGCGGTGGAGGCTTTCCGTCTGATAAAACACTTTAGGTTTTCTTTAAACTGTGTTTTGAGTTGGGGATTAGGCTTTTGATAACCGTCTTAGCTGTAATCCCCGTAAGACTGTCTTTAATCTTCATCTGCTGTGTTCTGTCTTCAAACTGATACTCTTTAACTGTTTTTGAATTAAAACAGTGTCTTGTCGATGTGCAGGCCGCACTGGGCTTTTCGGCATCAATGCTCATGAAACATTGACAAATCATTGAATCCAACCGTGTGAATGGTTCTCTTTAACAGGTCGAAGGAGCAGGAAACGTCTTTCCAAACCCTCGGCTTTCTTTCATTATACAATGGAAAACCATTAAAACACCTGCAAAACACAAAAATAGTTAAGAAATCCTGCGGAAATAGGTTTAAACTGCTTCAGATGGCGGGGGAGGAGCGTAGCCGTCGGATGAAGGCAACCAACGATGGAGATTTGTGTAGACGAGGCGAAAAGGAGAGCGGGGAGATGAACAAGTCGGAGTAGTTTTGGACCGTCCGATCTGGACACGTGGACGGTCCAGATTTAATCGAAGGGTCTCAATCGGAGGTGGCAGAAAAGGGGATGCGATTGAAAATTTCAGTGCGATTGAAACATTGCGATTGAAACATTCCGATTGAAACATTCTGATTGGAACATTTCGATGAAACATTCTGATTGGAACATTTCGATTGGGCGATAACCGTTCGATCTGTAGATCAGATCGACGGCCTAGATCCTTTGTTTTCTTGCACTGGCGGGACCTTTATACTTCGTAAGAAACCCATAAATTTCAATAAAAAGCAAGGTTTTGAGTGAAATGGGCGGAATATATATATATATGATAGGCTGGCGCCCGATTGCGGGGCCACTGGGTGTATGGAGTACCATGGGCCCGGGCTTTATATAACTAGGGCCAATCGTAATCGAAACATTCGGGCCCGGTCTTTTTGATCAACCCATTTTAAATTCTTCGATCGCGATTGCGCGATCGGTCTTTTTGATCAACCCATTTTATTTAAACACGTGACTTTAAGTTTTTAACTTAAAACTTCGGAAAGTGGGTTTTTGGGTTTACAAAGGAAAAAGGGTCGGAAATGAAATATTCACAAGGTTTAAGTGCCGAGGGCGGGATCAGGGTTATATGAAAATAATAATATGATCGGGGGTCTAGGACAAAAGGGCTGATCGCAATCGACATTTTGAAATGGTTCACAAACATGCACACTTGAATCTTTTCGATTCGATTAGCACTTTATGGGTCTGGCGCTTGGTTTTTATGATGAGGGCGTATTGGGGAAGTGGTTTAGGGCTTAGCCCAAGGGGCTTAGGTCCATAAAAAGACTTGTATTTTTATGATTTTTCACGGTTTTTTAATGGAAACAAAGGGTGCCGAAAGGGTTAAAAAGTGAGTTTTTAACCATGGGAAGGGTGATTTATGAAGGGAAGAAAGGAAAAGAAGAATAATAGAGGAAAAATATGGAAAAAAGGGAAAGGAAAAGAAGGTTAATTTCGAGTGGGAGAAAGGGAAAAGGGATGGTTTTGCAGCAGTTTCCTCTTTGTATTTCAGCAGAAATTTCAGAGTATGAGATGAGAACAGCAATGAGGATTTTGGACAGAGGCATGAGGCCTACAAGGAGTCTTCAAGAGCCAACAATTTTTTAGTGATAAAATTTGTTCCTTGGAGGCTCAAAAAATATCTTAGCCACCTTTTGGTATAACAAAATATTATAGGTGGCTAACAGTGGCTCCACTTGGGGATGGTGCCTTCTTGAAGGCATCAAGAATTCAGACTTGATTTCTGGGAGGCTGATCAGTTGCCTCATCCATTGGGTTGTCCTTCTGTGATTGAATGATATTTTTCTAAAAATATATTTGGCAGCCATGAAATCAATGAAGCTTTATCAACCAGCTTGCTACCTACCCAATCCTATAGATCTAGCATTTTTTCTTCATCAGAGTGCATTTGGATTGGAAAACTCTATTCACAACGTTTTATTCTTTTGAAAGCAGGAGATCTAATCTATTTCTAATCCTTATTTCTCCCTGAACTCAGATTAAACAGTTGAGCTCAGATATTTTTCTACCTAATCTACTATCTGTTGGGATTAAACTGTCCAACAGACTTTCATTCTCTAAATTCTAAAGCGGAAATTTAAAAACAACCAAGTCAAGATTAAGCAGTTTGACTTGCTGTGATCTATGGCATAAAAACAAGCTGCACATAGATTATTATTTGCAGAAAATTAAAATAAAAAATAGAAGGCTTAAGATCTGAAAGTTTAAGTATTGCCTTCCCTTTCTTCATAGCTCTGTTTTTTACTTTGTTTGAGTTGTCTCTTTCTTGATATCTGATTCAGATTTTGGGCAAATAAGAACTAGTTTTTCTCTTTTATGACTCAGAAAAATAAAATAGTTTTGAGTCATCTCTCTTTGGAAACTTTGGTTCAGATTTTGAACATGTTTGAACCTTAATTTCTATCCTAATCTATCTACTGATAAGCCAAGATTAAACAGTTTGGAAAATCAAATTCACTACCCTATCAGCAGAAAATTGAAAGCTAATTAGTCAAGATTAAACAGTTTGACTAACTAGAAGTGTGTTTGTAGGAGTGGCATTTAAGCTTGCACACTTTCAGATTTGTTTTTCTTTTTGGCATGGGGCTATACCTTTATTGTTTTGTCAATTCTGCCCTCTTTTCTTTTTTTCTTTGTTTTTGTATTTTTTGATTTTTCATAACTTTGAATGCAATGGTGGATGAAATGTTTACAATGGAAAAAAGAAAAAAGAAGGTTTAACAACATATCATGAATCAAGAGAAGTAATGCTTGAGTATCCTGCCATTGACAGGACCCCCAAACCATTCTGTTCCATTCAGCTCTTGTAAGAAGAATGCATTGTTTCCAGCAACTGAATGAATAGAGTAAGGGCCAAGCCATAGATTGTCAAATTTACCATGCTTTCCCTTGTCTTCTCTCTTTGAGTCCCACTTTAAAACTTTGTCCCCAATCTTGAAATTGGTGGCCTTTGTTCTTCTGTCAAAAGGCTTCTTAATGCTGTCCTGTTTCTGCAATGTTTTGTTGTAGCTTTTATTGGAAGATTCTGCAAGTCCATTACCTTGAGGGTAATAGGCTGTGGAATGCCCTAGTGTTATCTGGTATTTATGACAGAAGTCAACCATTTTATTGCTTCTAAATGCTACTGCATTATCTGTGATGATCTTGGTAGGGCAGCCAAATCTGGAAAGGATATTGGTTTCTATGAACTTTATAATAACTGAATCATTGGCTTGCCTACAAGGAATGGCTTCTATCCACTTAGTGAAATAGTCTGTGGCAGTAAGGATCCATCTATGCTGGGCAGAAGATGAGGGATGGATTTCACCTATGAAGTCAAGTCCCCACTGTCGAAAAGGAGCTTCAACAGTGATTGGATGCAGAGGAAGGGGTAATAATTTTATCTTGCCCTCAAACAATTGGCATTTATGGCAAGTAGTTGTCATTTTGTGAACATCAGGAAAAAGGGTGGGCCAATAGAAACCAGCCCTCAAAATTTTGTTGGCTGTTGAGTTCCAGTACAAATGGCCTCCACATTCTCCTTCATGAAATTCCTGCTTAACCTTCTCTGCATCAAACTCAAGCAAACATTTAAGCAATATACCACTAGCATTTTTCCAATAAAGACACCTATCTACAATGCAATAGTTTACTGCTTTCAGTTTTAAGAACCTTGCCTTTGTTTTCGATAGACCAGGAGGTGTATTTAAATTAAGCAAAACATAAACGATATCAGCATACCAAGGAGAATTCATCAAATGGTTTTCAATAATGGGAGTTGAGAATTCTTCTTGGCTGTCCAAAGCATTAATCATATTAATATCAAGAACTTCAAAATTGGATTCAGCCATTAATCTAGCTAGACCTTGGCCTTTGATGAGTTTAGTGGGTTTTATCTCTAAATCATATTCGAGAATAATAGCAATCCACTTACCTCTCTTACCATATGGGTCCTGTGTTAGAATGTCTTTAACCACCGAATTAGGGACAAAGGCAATGATGTGTGAGTGAAGGATGTATACTCTGAAGTCTTTCAATGCTTTAACCAAAGCAAAAGCTTGCTTTTCCATAATATTATACTTCAAAGGGGCATCCCTCAATGCCTTGCTAAAGAATGCAATAGGCTGCTCTTGTTCTTGTGGATTTTTCTGTAAAAGGACAGCAGCAATGGTATGTTCTGATGCAAATGAGAAGATATAAAAATCTTTTGAAAAATCAGGGCTTATGAGAACCGGTGTTTTGGTTAATGCTTTTTTCACCAGCTCAAAGGATGTCTTTGCTTCCAAGGTCCATTTTATCCCTTGCTCCTTCTTCAACATGTTTGTGATATTTCTAAGGAGCTCTGCCAAGTTAGGGATGAACCTTCTCAAAAAGTTAATCTTTCCAATGAAAGACTGCAACTCTTTGATATTTCGAGGCTGAGAGATTTGCAATATGGCTTCAATCCTCGTTGGATCTATCTTTATACCCTCTTCTGAAATAATGTGTCCAAGAAGCTTACCTTCTTGGAGACCAAATAGTGTCTTCTTAGGGTTTAAAGATATTCCAAACCTTTTGCACTTCTCGAAAACTTTTTTTAAATGTTCTAAATGTTCTTCATCTGTTTTTGAAAACACAGTGACATCATCTAGATAGATAATGATGAAGAAGCCCAACTCTTCCGAGAATGCTATGTCCATGGCTCTCTGAAAGGTTGCTCCAGCGTTCATTAGACCAAAAGGCATCTTCACATACATGAAAGTGCCCCATGGAGTAGTGAAAGTTATCTTTAATTGATCAGCAGGGTGAACTAAAATCTGATTATACCCTGAATAGCCATCAAGCAACGAAATCCTTTTAGACCCCACCACCCTTTGTAAAATGTGATCCATTTTTGGTAAAGGGTAGTTATCCTTTAACGAAGCTTTGTTTAAATCTCTAAAGTCTATACAAAGCCTGATTTCTCCAGTCTTCTTCCTAACAGACACCAGATTAGATACCCACTCAGAATATCTAATAGGGACAATAATGCCAGCCTCATACATTTTCATGATCTCGTTCTGAACCAATGGCAACTGGACAGGGTTTATTCTGCGCAGTTTCTGTTTAAATGGTTTTTGGTTTTCTTTAAGAGGGATTTTGTGCTGTATTATTTCAGTGTCATAGGATTTGAGATCTTCGTAACTCCACGCAAAAACATCAGAAAATTATTTGAACAGCTCTATGTATTTGAGTTTAATGTGAGCTGGCAAAGTTTTGGACAGTTTGATCATTTTCGGTTTTTCCTCACTGCCTATATTGCACTCCTCTACTTCAATCTCTACAGGTTCCAGTTTTGGTTTATTGGCCACATCGTTAAAATAGAACAACTCCTCTAAAGGCGTTAGACCACTCGGCAAATTTTCATCTTTAGAATGCAGAGTTTGTAATTCTTGCATTTCTAACTCTGCACTTAATTCTGTTTTGTTCCTAAGTTCGCTAGACAATAGGTTAATATTGGCAGGTTGAGGAGACGATTCTTCTTCACCAAGAAAGTTTTCTTCACTGCAGTCTGTATCATAATCTGAATCTGAACTGTGCAGTTCGAACTCATTTCTGAATTGCATGAAGTCTTCTATTTGTTTTTAATTGTCAAACACTTGCCAATATTTTTCGTTATCAGGCACTGCCGGTCTAAATTTTATCGGAGTTGTGTTGTCTCCAGTCTCATATGGCGTTAGACATGTTCTGGCCGCAAAAGCTAAATTGTGGGCCATAATGTTCTTTTTCCTTGGGATGAAACTCAGGTTTGACTCCTCAAATGTTGTTAACAGATCCATGACATCATTCCGATAGGCTCTAAGTCTGGGATGATTTGCATTATACTCCCCATTGACTCGCCTAATGATTAACTCAGAATCCCCGTACACATTAATTCTTCTGGCTCCTAATTTCTTCAAGAGATGCAAGCCTAAGAGAAGGGATTCATATTCTGCTATGTTGTTGGAACACTGAAAGTTTAACTTGCATGAGATGCATTCTGTGTGGTTGTTTTCAGTGTTAATGATCCAAACCCCTGCACCAGCATTATTTCTAGTGCATGACCCATCAAAATACATACTCCATAAAGGACTGTCTTCAGTTTCGTCTATTTGGCGATTGTCCTTTTTAACCATGGTGCCTTCTGACTGTTCATGATTAGCATCACCCAATTGAATTTGTTTTGACTCCTCAAATTCTTCAATAGATTGAGGGATGATGCTAGAAATGTTAGGGGTATTTTCTGGGTTGTTAAGTCCTAAAAAAAATGGACTCATAACCGGTAAATCAAGACCTATGCTTTGTTTACTAATGTTTTCACATGTGGCAAACTGTTTGGACACTTCTGCGTTATTATACTCTTCTTCCCTGTCGGCCTTTAATTCTGTTAAAGTGACTTGCTCACTAGGAGTTTCATTGTTAAACATGATAAAAGAATCAAGGCCTATATTGACAGAATATATAGGAGAGTTTCGTGGTCCGTCTTGACTTGTAACCGTGTATTGCATATGAGACTCCCTGTAAAGTCTTCTGGTCTGATTGAAAACCGGGATGGTCGCATATGTCATGTCCATCTGCATAGTCCCTTGTAACTTAGCTCCCCAGGATCTTGATAATAGCATTCCATACTTTGGGGGGACATCAGCCACAACAATGTCCATGAGTAAACATTTGGCTGGAATCTGGGCTAGGTTAACACAGAGGTCTTCGATCAATCCTAGACATTTTACTCTATTTGAGTCAAAGGAGTATAGGTCTTTGTAGGGTCTGGTAATTTCTAAACCAAGGCTCTCCATCACAGCTTTAGGCATTAAATTATGAGAAGCCCCGGAATCATGCATAGCGTTGTGTAGAATTTTGTCATGAATGTTCAAACTCACATAAAAGGGAGGAATTGGTCCTTCTTGAAACTTCCCTTCAATCTTAGGGCCAAAAATCAACTCTGGTAGGTCGTCACTAAGATTAACTGTATCTCCATTTTCCTCTATATTTAAAGCCTTCAAAATTTGGTTCCTATATACATGTTGGGTAGCTAACTCAGTTAATGGAACAAAGATTTTGATCTTTAATATTTCCTGTTCAAGGCTGAAAGGGGTTTGATTCTTTGAAGCACTTGTTTCAACCTTATTAGCTGTCACTCTATCAACAATTACAGCTTGCTGATTTGTTTTACTTGACACAACTATTGTAGAAGGAGTACTAGCTGAAGTGTTAGTACTGCTGATGTTTTCACTCTGTTTTTCAGAATTTTGAGTGTTTTTCTCCTTATCCTTATCAGAATTAACAGCCACTGTTTTGTCTTTTTGTTTGGTTGTTTTGGGTTTAGCTGTGGTGCTGCTTTGAGAGGATTTGTCAGAGGTTTTGGTGTTGGGGACTTGTTGGCTGGTCTTGCTTCTAAGGTCATATTCTCTTTGAGGTTCTATGACGACATTTTCCATGTCCTGATAATAATTTTCATTATCATCTCTTTTGTCGTCGTAAGGTGTGTAAAGACCTTGTTTATTATCATAATGAACCTCAAAGTCATCATCCTCTTCCCCAAACATGTTGATATCCTCTTCCTCTGTTATGTCTTATGTTTCTTCAACTTCACTTACATAGTTTTGATGAAAGGGAGGGGTGATCTGTTGATCATCTTCCCTGGGTCTGTTTGGAGGTTGGTTCCTTCTAACATTCTGATTTTGGTTCCTATTTTGAGGAGCAGTTTGATTTTGATTTGCTTGTGCTCTCTTAATTATGCTCATCTCCTTCATCATTTCTTCCATCATTCTCTCCATCTTTGAGCTTGAAGTGGAAGGGGTGGATTCCTCTCTAAAAGATACTCTCTTCTCGCTCTTCATCCTCGCTCTCTTCTCCATAAGGTTAACTTCCACAGAAAGAGCACCTCTTTGCATGTCTTCAAGAGTTGCAAAAACTCTTTCTCTAAGTGAATATGTCATGTCTGGATCAAACCCTTCAGGAAATTTGTTTAAAGCTGAGCCCTGAGGAGGTTTTAGTTCAGGGGAAAGTGCATTATAGATGCTGTTAAATCTGGTACAATAAGATTGTACACTTTCCCCAGGGTTCCTATGGAGATTGTTATAGTCAGCAAGGACTTGGAGAGGATTCTTTCTCACTTACCATTTGTTTAAGAATGTTTGATGGAAGGCTTGGAGATCGTTAATACTATGGGGGGTTAAACCTTTAAACCATTTTCTTGCTTCTCCCCCCAAACTTTGAGCAAATAGTCTCAACTTGACAGAATCATCATCAATTTCATTTCTGTCAAAGTAGTCATTCATCTTGTCCACATGTTGAGATGTTGTTATAGTATTACTAGCATCATATAATGGAATTTTGGACTGATAGTCCTGTGGAAGATTGTCTAATGGTATAGGAAGGACTAAGGGAGCATACCATGTTGCCATGGCAGGAGGTGGAGGTGGATTTACAGAAGGGAAAGTGGGCTGAGGTGAAGTGGTTTGAATAGTGGATGTCAGGTGAGTAGAAGTGGATGGACCAGGAGTAGACTGTTGAGATGATCTTGGATGAGAGACACCTAAATTGTGAAGGAAATGTAAATCAGGAGGTGTTGTTTCCCTGCTACCAGGATGTTCACTTGTTTCAGGAGATGAAAGTGAAGATTCAGAGTCTAACTGGATTATATCATCAAATGACCTAGTCCTAAAAGGGTTCACTAAGTCAGTTTGTGATTGTTGCAGAGCTGAAAGATTTTCAGGGACTGAATTAGCTCTCATGGGTGATCTGAAAACAGTTAATAATTTAACCTTAGGATACTTCCAAAGGATACTTTCTGGATTATCAACTATCTCAGGCGGGTTAGGGTCTGGATGGGCTCTAGTGTGAATCTTTTTATAAGCCACTATGCTATGTTGTTTAGATCTAAAACAAGAAAAGTTGAACCAGATATGACAATCTTGGAGAGGTTAACCAATCTGTTTTTACAATTTTAAATCCTACAGTCCTCTAACTGAGTTTGAATGATTTTATAATGATAAGGGTTCTTCCCAGTGGAGTCTTAAGGTCTGCTAGGATTGTGGAGTCGCCAAGTGGAAACTTTTAGCTCCTTTCAGAGGTAAAAGGTCTTATGGTCCACCACCATGTTTATTTAATTCCAATCTGAAATATTTTTAGGTTTTTCTAAGTCATTTTTCATTTTTGTGGTTGTTAAGAATATCCTAACTTTGTTTCAAAACTTAGCTAAGGTTGCGAGACAAAGGCAGTCTACTCTTATGGCTAAGCCAGCTGATTTTTCAAGGTTAGATGAAGTCTTAAGAGAAACCTAGGGTTTTCCTAGTTTGTCACTGATTCAAACAAGTTCCATCATGATTACCTATATTAGGCAGTGCTTGAAAAGGCTGCTTTTTACTCTGGTTAATAAAGCAAGTGGTCGAATAGATTTGAACGTAAAAGCCTCTGAGTTTCTTCCCCAGTGGAGTCGCCAGAAATGTTAGGTCTCTGTAATTTATTAGCAAGATTGGGAGAGTCCAATCACAGAGTTAACATCATTTCAACCAACTTTGGGATTCTAGGATCTAGCACTCCTGAATTCGGAGAGGGATCTCTCCAATATGTACAAAGATGGATATTGTCTTTGAAGTTTAAAGTGATGATATTAGGCTAGTTATGAAGGCCAAGGTTTTGTTTTGGATGGTTGAGCATGAAGTGTTACTTGAGGGGAAAGTCCTAAGTGCAAAAAGTTTCAAAAGTGAGAAGTTGCAAGCAAATAGAACAGTTTTGGCAGATAGATAGATATAACGCTGGTTTTTAGTCCATTGGGCTATGGAGTCATATCTGGGCCTTTGATCCAGGTGGATATTGGTGGCCACCCACCTATTCCACTTGGCCCCCCACCAATGTCTCTTTCAGTTTTTCAGTTTTGGCATAACTTACTATTTTGAGCAGTTTTTCGGGTCCTAAACTTCCGGAGCCGTTTTGAGGCCCTAAACGACGTTTTTTGGGTATGAAAGCGCCAGCGAATTTTCTGATAAAATTCGTCCCGACAGCTGTAGTCCTCGGATAGAGCTTTCTAATGATGTATCACATGCGTCAAACGGAGATAGTATGCCAAAGTTACGTCCCTGGGAAGTTGAAACACCAATTTACCCAAACGGGGCCCATAGTTTTGGCGCTTCATCTCCTAGGGTTAGGTTTTTGGGATGTTGAGGGTTCTCCATTGTTTCTCAATAATAAATAGGCCCTCGAGCCTCATGGTAACTGAGTTCAGAGGCCTGTAGCCACCACATCTCTTCTCAGAGATAGCTACCAGTGCCCTAGCTAGTTTTATTTCCATTGTTTGTAAGCAAATTTCAGTTCTTTGATATTAATGAAATGAAGTGTTATTTCCGCTGCATCTCTGTATTTATGGTTATGTGTTTATTCTGTTGCGTTCCTGCATAAATCCGGATCAGTGGTATCAGAGCGGTCTGCTTTTTCTCGATCCTTTTTTGCATGTCCCCAACGAGGTCGGGGTATAAGGAGCTAGGGCTTGATCTGGTGGAACCTTTGCAAGATCAGCCTCGCAAACCTCGACGGACGCCCATGGGGGACGAAAAGAAAGATGAGGGAGCAGGAGATCCCATCAAAATATTGCTCGAGGAGGCCCTCGAAAAACAAAGGAACGCGATGATGGATAGCTTTGCTCAGATCCTTCAACGGCTGCCCACCGGCGGCGCATCTGCATCCAGTAGCCACTCTGGAGTTGCGACTCCCTTTAAGGTACAAGTAAATTTTGACATTCCCATATTTGAGGGTCAAATAGACGCATATGTCGTAGATAGATGGTTGAATCTATTAGAAGGATATTTCTCTGTAATTTATTAGCAAGATTGGGAGAGTCCAATCACAGAGTTAACATCATTTCAACCAACTTTGGGATTCTAGGATCTAGCCCTCCTGAATCCGGAGAGGGATCTCTCCAATATGTACAAAGATGGATATTGTCTTTGAATTTTAAAGTGATGATATTAGGCTAGTTATGAAGTCCAAGGTTTTGTTTTGGATGGTTGAGCATGAAGTGTTACTTGAGGGGAAAGTCCTAAGTGCAAAAAGTTTCAAAAGTGAGAAGTTGCAAGCAAATAGAACAGTTTTGGCAGATAGATAGATATAACGTTGGTTTTTAGTCCATTGGGCTATGGAGTCATATCTGGGCTTTAATTGAACAACAACATCAAGTGTGATCCAAGGGGCAAGTTATCTATACCACAAGATTATTGAGATTAAAATGATGAAATGGAAAAATTAAAATGTTGGAGGGGTGGAAACTGATAATAATTTCTCAGAGGATTTATAGTCAGTCCAAACAAGAAAAGCCTTTTAAGTAACTATTTTAAAACCAACCAAGGACAGGGCTAACCATAGAATTCTTGGGCAAGTTCTTATTAAAGCAGCTTAATTGACAAACAATCCAATAATCCACATAATTACCTTCAGAAAGTATGAAAACACATAAGAAAACAGAGTGTAACTTAAGATCAGATAAAGTACTTTTAAACCTAGTCTGCTTTCAGTCAACACCAAGGGAAACTTTCAGAATCTGCCTTTGGAGAAAGGAATCTAGGAATCAGGGCAAACCATATCTTCTCTAATCTAACTTTAATAGCAAATAATGGAAATAACATTCGAGAACAATGTTTGAGCAAACAGAAGGACGAGGGAACGCCAACATTCCCAACTGTTTAAACTGTATTGAATCATTCTTAAATAAACAAATATGAAGAAAACATTAAGATAAAGATTTCTCAGCCAGAGAAGGTTACTGCTATACAGAAAATCCTAACCCTGTTTAAACTGTTCTTTACAGAGGGAAAATGAACAATATGGCATACATAGAAGGAAAACGATTAACAAAGAAAGAAACACTTCACCAGTGATAAAGACCAGGATCCCAAGAAACAGCTTTTATATTGATGTCAAACCAGTTACAATCTTCAAGTCCAATGTTTCAGTTCAGCAATCATCTTCAATGTTCAACCTAACTACTCTAGCACAAACAGAGCTTCAAGGGCCAGTGAACACTATGTACAAATAGAAGTCTCGAGCTCAAGTGTATTTCAAAGTTCTGCAACCAACCATTTCTCATCTTCTTCTGAGGTATTTATAGAAGAATGAGGAGGTGATCTGAGAAAATATCGCTCAGGATAATTAATACAGGTTCAAGACTTCTCGGACCTTTGAGAGGCTCGATGAAGAATTTCACAGGTGGAACACTGTATTAACTATTTTACATTTATGGATTAAGCTCGGTGGGAGCTTTATTTGACTTTGAGGCTTTATGTAATGTTTGGAGTAACTCTGCAGATACTTTCTGCATTGATTTCCTTGCAGAAGTAACTCCCTGGCTGCGCTGGAGGCGAATATCTGGTTTTCTTCAATAACTTCGGCCTCTGTTTGAAAGGTTTGAGGCGACAGGTGGCTTGGTGGTAGTTGAGGAATCAATTTGCCTCAAGATGTGGCGGTGGAGGCTTTCCGTCTGATAAAACACTTTAGGTTTTCTTTAAACTGTGTTTTGAGTTGGGGATTAGGCTTTTGATAACCGTCTTAGCCGTAATCCCCGTAAGACTGTCTTCAATCTTCATCTGCTGTGTTCTGTCTTCAAACTGATACTCTTTAACTGTTTTTGAATTAAAATGGTGTCTTGTCGATGTGTAGGCCGCACTGGGATTTTCAGCATCAATGCTCATGAAACATTGACAAATCATTGAATCCAACCGTGTGAATGGTTCTCTTTAACAGGTCGAAGGCGCAGGAAACATATTTCCAAACCCTCGGCTTTCTTTCATTATACAATGGAAAACCATTAAAACACCTGCAAAACACAAAAAATAGTTAAGAAATCCTGCGGAAATAGGTTTAAACTGCTTCAGATGGCGGGGAAGGAGCGTAGCCGTCGGATGAAGGCAACCAACATTGGAGATTTGCGTAGACAAGGCGAAAAGGAGAGCGGGGAGATGAAAAAGTCGGAGTAGTTTTGGACCGTCTGATCTGGACACGTGGACGGTCCAGATTCAATCGAAGGGTCTCAATCGGAGGTGGCAGAAAAAGGGGATGCGATTGAAAGTTTCAGTGCGATTGAAACATTCCGATTGAAACATTTTGATTGAAACATTCCAATTGAAACATTTTGATTGGGCGATAACCGTTCGATTGGGTCTAGATCGACGGTCTAGATCCTTTGTTTTCTTGCACCGGCGGGACCCTTATACTTCGTAAGAAACCCATAAATTTCAATAAAAACCAAGGTTTTGAGTGAAATGGGCGGAATATATATATGATAGGCTGGCGCCCGATTGCGGGGCCACTGGGTGTATGGAGTACCATGGGCCTGGGCTTTATATAACTAGGGCCAATCGTAATTGAAACATTAGGGCCCAGTCTTTTTGATCAACCCATTTTAAATTCTTCGATCGCGATTGCGCGATCGGTCTTTTTGATCAACTCATTTTATTTAAACATGTGACTTTAAGTTTTTAACTTAAAACTTCGGAAAGTGGGTTTTTGGGTTTACAAAGGAAAATATTGACCGGAGGGGGATTTTTTAATAGTTTAGCACCTGATTGCGGGCCCACGGGTAAATGAAATAACAATATGATCTGCGGTTTAGGTCAAAGGGGCTGATCACAATCGATATTTTGAAATGGCTCACAAACATGCACACTTGAATCCTTTCGATTCGATTAGCGCTTCATGGGTTTGGCGCTTGGTTTTTATGATGAGGCCGTATTGGGAAAGTGGTTTAGGGCTTAGCCCAAGGGGCTTAGGTCCATAAAAAGACTTGTATTTTTATGATTTTTCACGGTTTTTTAATGGAAACAAAGGGTGCCGAAAGGGTTAAAAAGTGAGTTTTTAACCATGGGAAGGGTGATTTATGAAGGGAAGAAAGGAAAAGATGAATAATAGAGGAAAAATATGGAAAAAAGGGAAAGGAAAAGAAGGTTAATTTTGAGTGGGAGAAAGGGAAAAGGGATGGCTTTGCAGCAGTTTCCTCTTTGTATTTCAGCAGAAATTTCAGAGTATGAGATGAGAACAGCAATGAGGATTTTGGACAGAGGCATGAGGCCTACAAGGAGTCTTCAAGAGCCAACAATTTTTAGTGATAAAATTTGTTCCTTGGAGGCTCAAAAAGATCTTAGCCACCTTTTGGTATAACAAAATATTATAGGTGGCTAACAGGTGCTTCACCGGCCTGGCCCCCGGTTTCAGCGCGATGCGCATTTCGCCCAGGTCCCCCTTGATCCCCTTCAGTTCCGCAACCGAGGACGGGAACAAATCTTCGTATTCCCGGAGGAGGCTAAAAATTTCTTTTGTCGTTTCCTCATCCCAGTAATCTCCCACCGTTGCGAGCTTGGGTTTTTCGTAAGTTCCAATGTTTAGCTTCTTTGTCTTTAGTGGCTGTAGATGGACTCCTTCCATCGTCGGCTCTTCACTGATGCTTCGCTCGCCTTCCCTTAGTCAAAATAGAGATGCCTGAGGTCCTCCAGACTATCGTCGTCCGGATCGTCATCAATCCGGTGGCAAACCAACTCGCACCTGACCTCAGGTCGTGACACAACCGGGCCCTCGTCAAGCTCGGGATGGCGGAAAAACAAGACCTCCTTGATTGCCTGTAGGGCCTGAGACTCCGGCGCCATCTCCCCTTCGAACGAGAAGCACCGAACGAACTTGTCCGTAACTGCCTACCAAGAGCGGGTTCCCCGTTTCCGCTCTTCCTCCAGGTACCAGGCTTGGGGAATTGTACCCAGGGAGTGGACAAACCGGTGGACCCATAGCTCCTTAGGGTACCGGGTGCTACGCCACTATTCCTCGCAGGCCCGCAAATGGTGTCACGGGTCGGAAGTTCCATGATACTTAAGCGTACTGCAAGGTCCTTCGTCCTCTTTAAAGCATGCCCACAGAGCATCCGCCACGCACTCCCATCGTAACAGAGTGTTGTGGTGATTTTTCCACCACCGGGCCGACGTGGACTGCAAGGCCACATCCAAAAGTGGCATCCGGCTTTCAGCTGGGACCAGGTCTTCCACCTTGGTAATAAAAGTATTGACTTCCCGCATGTTCGACAAGGTGGGATATCCGCGGATCTCAGTCCCTACCCACCGGACTTGGGCAATGGAAGCACATCTCCGCGTGGTGGTCTCGTACCCCCCTTGCTGCTAGTCTTCCCAAGTGAGTTCAGATCCGAGCTCCGAGCTCTACACACTCCGCCAACTGACAGAGCCATTCGCGGTCGGGTTAATATAGTCGTCCCGCTTTCCTGCGGTCATCTGATAAAGGTGGTCCATCATCTGAGCATCCTCCCGATTTTCCACTGTTTCCGTATATCGCGGGCCCTGATACGAGTCGAGAGGCTGGGTGACCCATACCTCCCCATCCTCAAAGATCATCAACTCCTTTTTAAGGTCGATGATGGCGTAATTCTCAAAATCCCAATCAATGCTGAGTAAGGCGGGATAGGGATCCTTGTCGCCCATGATATCAATAACCTCAAAATCGGTGTATGTCTTCACCCCCGCAACGTCGACCTCGACACCCTCGAGCCAGCCGATTGGCAGAATACAGTACTGGTTCGCCATCCTGAGTTGGATTGGTGAGTAGGCTAGCCGTGGCCTTCCAAGAGCCTCCCATGTCTTCCGTGGCAGAATGATGACGTCGGACCCCAAGTCCAACATGGTGTCGCTGATTTGGAATCCCGCGACCTGCGTGTTAAGCCAGAATTCTTTACCTGTTCGTTGCTTGTTCCACTTGACGTGTTGCACGTATTGAGGTCCAGCGTCCGCCGGGTCTCTAAGTCCTGTGCGCCCCTGCAGTGCTCCTTCCACAGCATGCTTGAGCTGCTGCCGCAGCTCAGCGTTGTCAACAATCCTGAGGAATAGCCGGAGCCAATCCTCGACCACAGTACCTGCGATGTTCTGCGCCCCAGATTCCGGCAGCATGGGCTCCTCCAGCCCTCCCTCATCCCGCTGCTGGGTGAATGCCTCAACTGCCTCCTGGAAATACTTCTTCTGGACTTCAGGCCTGATCAGCTTCTTCGGGGATGCCGGCCGAACCACTCGTGCTGGCTCCTTCCCGTGGGCATCCTCTCCAGTCTTCTTTCCACCCCTTATCACGATCACGACGTTCTGCATGTCTGGGGTTGCGGTCCCTCGCGGCTTGAAGTTTATCAGATTCGCTCCCCTCTGCCTCGCCCGTTCTTCCCACTTCTTGATGAGCTCCAGACAGTCCTCTGTGGCGTGGGCGTTTACCCGGCACTGGGAACACCAGGGTCGTCTCGGGAGGGGACATTCTCGAGCCACGTGACCCTCTTGGTCACAATTGTAACATTTTACTGGACCGCGTCCACTCGTGCGGCCTCCCCGCATGCTGCCGCCTCTTCCCCTTGGAGCCTCGTTCACCCTGTAGGAGGGACGATCCAATCGATCCGCAAGTGCGTCGAGCGCCCTGCACTGCTCAGTGTTGTGAGTCGTGGAAACACAAAATTCACAGTACACATTATTCGGGACCGTGGAGTACTTCTGTAATATCGGGCACATCCAAGGAGGATGCCCCAGCGTCCGGCAAATCTCGCAGTACTCTGTAGTGGAGGAACCCGGTTGAGGTGGGAACCCCGCGTAAGTCTGGTGCGGCTGGTAGACTCCCTGCGGGTTCATCGCCGCGCCGCCACCAGGCAGTGGACCCCCGTGGATTGCTGCAACCGAGGGTCCTACTCCTGCGCCGCGCAACCGAGGACACTCGGTTGCGGCGTGGCCCTCGACCAGGAAATGAGTACACCAAACATTCGGTCACGCTGGTCTCACTGGCTGAAGCTCCTTGAGCTTTTCAGTCAAGCTGGCAATCTGGTGTTACAACCCTATCAAAGAAGGATCTTGTGGGGACTCCCCCCCCCGATATTCTTGGGGGTAGCCCACCATGGCTTCAATCTTCATGGTCTACTCCAAAGCATCCTGTAGATTATAAATCTTCTGCTGAGTGAGAGGGGTTCGTGTCAAGGGAAGCAGAGCCTTGATGAACCAGTCCCTCTGGTGGTTTGGATCGATCAGGTAGCTGAGTTTCTCGATCGCGTCCTTGAATTGCCGCATCAACTCCCACGCGGTCTCACCTTCCTTCTGCTTAATTTCCCACAGCTCTGACAGGCCCTGCTGGTCTGTCTGGGGAAGCTTGAATTCGCGGACAAAATCCCGCTTCACGTCCGCAATTACGGGGTTAGGATGAGCCTCGAACCACTTGATAAACTACCGCAGAGCCCTCTCTCTGAGCGTGGTTTGGAATTCTATTAACTTCCCTGCATCTGGCATCTGGCGAGCCCTCCAGATGGCTTCACACAGGTACCAGTGTTGCTCTACATCATCATTGCCCCGGCCAGAGAACTCTGGATACCGGGTGAAAGATCCAGCCATGTGTACTTGCGAAGAATTGACCAGGATAAAGCCTCCAGGTCCTGGTTGCGTAACGGTCCCACTAGGAAAAATACCACTACTAGTAACGCTGCTATTACCTGGCGTTACTGACACTGATGAACTATTGTATGACCGACTCAATGCTTGTAACTGAATAAAAATATTACTTAAAGGTTGATACAGTACCAGGGGAAGGTCGGGATCCTGGCCATGCAGAAGGTGGGAAGTAGGGCTGCCTGGAGGGGTGGGTGTCGTCTGATCTTGAAACATCCGCTGCATCACGCCATGCCATTCGTCATCGGAACTCTCTTCGGGCTACATCTTTCCATTATCTTCGCTAGTCATTATTTCTCTTTCTCGCGTCGTTGGGCTCCCATGCACCCACTGCACTTCCACCGCTGTCCCGTCTTCTTCCCGGGTATCCAAACCCATAGTTCTTGTCCTCTGAGGCGCCTCCTTCTGATTTTTCTTCTCGATCTCCCTTCTCTTCAAATCTCGCATTACCCTTCTTCGCCACCTATCAGCGATATGTGCCCGCCGATGCGCACGTCGCTCCCGCAACTTGCATGCAGCCTCAACATCCATTCCCCTCTCCCCACTTTCACATTCTACATAGCATCGGTCCCCTCAACCCTTCCCCCAGCACGGGTGGTTTACGCTTCCATCCTCGTTTTGTGAAACTCAATCAACCCTTCGTCCACCATTAGAGCTTTGATCCACAGCGGAATCTCCTTTAGCAGCTTCCCTCTTAGCCCTGAGTGGAAAACAGCCTCGGCTTTCGAGAAGGATTGGTAGCACTCAGCAGCAAACTCCATAGTGTATCCTTCCAACGTGGTCCTTACCCAAAAATCCACCGCGCGGGTCAGTTCAGTGTCCACCTGGTGCAGTGCCACCAGATCTTCGTGAGCCCACCTGCAGTTTATCTTCCGCAAGCCTTCTTTGGGCACCGTCGCTTGTAACCTCCACAACCAATTGTAAAGGTCCGTAGGGAACCTTCCCCAGAAAATTTCGTACGTATCACTGGCTGAGTCAGAGAAAAGAACAAGCTCCTTGATCGCCGCCTCCTTTTTCTTGGTCAGCTCTGCTTGCTGAGCAATGAACTGGTCAAGATGATCATCCCACCATCGTCGTATCTCTCCTTCAAAAATCCTCGATACCATGATCTAGGTCCCCTCAGAACATGCAGGTCCCGGCAACGAAACCATTTGTTGGCGAGAAGTCAGGTCTCGAGGACAAGACCCAGGTTCAGGAGTGGTGGCCAACAAAGGGGTCCGATGTAGTCTAGGAACACGCCGGCATTTTCACCCTGCTCCGGGGAGCAGTGAGTCTCACCCGAGGCGTGCCGCAACCACATGCAGGAGGGGATGAGATCAATGGCAAGGAACAAATTCGCAACTCATGGAGGACAGTGCATCGATTACAGATACAGAGTTATATACGCAAGATCGCCTAATAAGCATTCAGACATTTGCAAATAAAATTTTAAACCAGCATAAACACATTACAGGCACATAAACATCTTATTAAGAAAGCAACCTTCCATTGTATTAATCTCTTGGCCAAACACATGATTACATGGCATTCTCAATGATAGCTTACAAATCTAATATAGATAGATTTCGGAACAGAAAGGTAGAATAGAGAAGATGAGGAACTCTAGGAAGGTCATGCATGATTCTTCCGCAGTTGCTCTGTGCGTCTTCCCCTGTTATGAGCCTCGCAACCTCTTCAGCCTCTCTTTCTTCCAGCCGGGTGACTGTTATTTATTCACCCGCTCTCGCAACTATCAGTTCCTCTGTGTCTTTTCCTCAGCTGCTCTCAGCTTCTCTCCTGTTATCTGCGTGTTCCGCTTTCTGTCTTCTGTTGTGTGTTTTCTTCATCTATACTTGTGCGTGTTCTATCTTCAGCTATCTCATGCTTCCGCGCCACCTTGATAGCTCCGCGACTCCTGGTAGTTGCGACGCGGTCGCGATTTCCATGTGTCTTCAAGCTGCAACTCAAAAGGTCAAAATTCAAAATGTTCTAACCAAGATTTCAAAAACAATAAAAAACAAGGGCCCCAACACCTTGTTTCTGGGTTCCAAAGGTTGTAACCCTTTAAACCATCCTTATACCCAATAAAGATGCACCTTTCAGATTTATTATCCAATTTGGTCTTTTTCTCCTTTGGAACATGTACATATGCATCACATCCAAATACCCTTAGATGTGAAAGAGAGGGTTTCTTACCAGTCCATACCTCATGTGGAGTCTTATCCTCCAACGCTGATGAAGGTGATCTGTTAACTAAGTAACATGCGGTCTCCACTGCCTCTACCCAGAATTCTTGTCCTAACCCGGTACCACTGAGCATGCTTCTTGCCTTTTCCATCAGTGTTCTGTTCATTCTTTCTGCAACTCCATTTTGCTGAGGTGTGTATGGAATAGTCTTCTGCCGTGCTATACCACACTTCTTACAGAACTCTTCAAATTCCTTCTTGCAGAACTCCCCACCATTATCTATCCTCAACACCTTTATCTTCTTCTCTGTCTGGTTTTCCACCAGAGCCTTAAATTCTTTAAATTTGTCAAAGACTTCAGATTTCTTCCTCAAGAAATATATCCATGTATTCCTCGAGAAGTCATCTATGAATGAAACATAGTACACAGACTTTCCCAGTGATGGAACTGACACAGGCCCAAACACATCACTGTGCACAAGTTCTAATATCTTGTTTGCCCTCTTAGCACCAGAATGAAAACTCACCCGATTCTGCTTCCCATATACACAATGTTCACAGAAATCGAAATCCAGAGAACAATTAGACATACCTTCTACCATACCATCTCTATGCAATATCCGAAGGCCCTTCTCTCCAATATGTCCAAGCCTTTGATGCCATAGCATGGTCTTTTCTCCAGAGACAGCTAGACTTTCCGTCCCACTTTCAGGAACCACAGAACTGTTACACCCATCAATAACAGTGCTACCTTGTAGCTTGTATAGAGTTCTAGTCCGAACTCCCCGCATTAATACCAGTGCTCCCCGAACCATCTTGCAGGCATCTTTCTCGAACACTGTTTTTACACTTGCATCATCCATCTTGCTTACAGAAATCATATTTCTGGCCAATGCAGGAATATGCATAACACCAGGAAGTGTTCTAATCCTTCCACCTTGCAGCTTCAGCTTGACCTTTCCACGTCTGACGATTCTGGCCTTCCTATCATCCCCTAGGAAGACATCACCGTCATATTTTTCATACTCGCAGAACCACTCCCTATGGGGAGTGAAGTGAAAGGATGCACCTGAGTCAATCAACCATGACTCATGATCTACATGTGTATTTGAAGAAGAAGCAAAATACACATCCCCACCCTCATTTGAGGTGGTTTTTGCCTCTGCAGAAGGAGCATCATCAGATCCCTTTCCTTTCTCAGGAGCTTTAGATCTACAATCCTTTTTGTAGTGCCCTTCCTTTCCGCATTTCCAGCACACCTTTACAAACTTTCCAGGAGATTTAGATCTCCCTATAGATTTGGATCTCCCACTCGAAACCTTATTCTTGTTTATGTTCTGGGACCTTCCTCGTACAGATAAGGCATCTCCATTCTGACCATTCATATTTCTCCGTCTCATTTCCTCCGACAGCAAGGCTGAGACAATGTCATCAAAATTCAAGGTAGTTGTATTGCTACCTATTGCAATAGCCAGACTGTCCCATGAGTCTGGTAGAGAACACAACAAACTGATGCACTTATCTTCATCTGAGATTTTAATATCAACAGATGACAACTGACTTACCACAGTATTGTAAGGCGTTCAGATGCTCTGTCACCGAGTCTCCGTCCTTCATCCTCAGGTTATACAGCTTTTTCCGCAGGAACAAATTATTCACCATAGACTTAGATTAGTACAAATTCCCAAGTTTTTCCCACAAATTCTTCGCCGTAGCTTCCCCAGATACATTCAACAATACTGAATCTGAGACACACAACCGTATTGTGCTCTTAGCCTTCCGATCCAGTTTCTTCCAGTATTCATCTGACATTCCCGTTGGTTTAGTACCTAGATCTACCGTGATCCACTGATCTTTATCCACCAGCAGATCCTCCATCTTGAGCTTCCACAACTCAAAAATCTGACCATTAACTTCTCGATATCTATCTTCCCGCTGCTCGCCATCTTCTTTCACCGAAAGAATCGATCCCACAGATCTCCCACTGAACAGGGTCTACCACAGGCCCGAACTAAAAACCCTCAGCAGCAAAGGCGTCCCCTTGAAGCCGAAACAGCTTTGATACCAAATGTAGGTTTTAACCCTGAACAGAAATTATCTACTCATGAATCTTATAACAGAAGATAAACAATAGCGAGAGCATAAAACATAAAACAGATAAACACAAAGATTTTCCCCTGGATCCCAAATTGAGACGACCAGCTTGATTTTTCATTATATTCCTTTTAGTGTTACAACACATATATATACATGTCGAAGCATACATAAACCCCAATCCATTAACCCTGGATTAGAACATAACCTTAGTTCCCTTGACCGGATCTACAAAAATACCAGGGGCCGAAAACCATCGTACCCCAATACCATGTGCAAAACCATGCACAAAACCATGGACGTGGACTACCCACGCGTGCTTAGTCATGGAAAGAATATAACACATACCCAAAAATTTCACAGTCAGAGATTTAAATTAAGCAGCAGAGAGCTTAAGGCATGCAAATGAAGATATATAAGCCTTATGTTCAGGGATTTAGAGGCAAAGCACCAGATTAGCGAAGTCATGGATCACACAGAGGGTACAACACGCAGAAAACCATATCATCAGGGTTTCAAATCAACAGAATGTTTCTTCCCGAGCACGGACACAATACACATTATGGTCTCAGTATTCATTGTGTCCAAGAGAGATTTTCCAGCCCTACAGCAGTCCTACGCTATCAGAAGAATTAGTTGCACAACGTGGCAGAATTGAATCATCGATTTATTTTTGTTCAAATCACCAGAAGTACTACAGAGTACTGCAGCCAAGTACATTAGAGACATACCTAGAGTTAATGGAAACCTAACGAAGACCACTCTTTCACCCAAGGGTGTCCCAGATTAATGCTCAGAATTTATACAGAGTGAATTTCGGCCTCCTTCTTCTTATGAAGTTTTTAATGCTGCATTTAGTTTTTCACCTACCTTCTCCGCTCCTCTAGAGCTATAAATTCATGAAGAAACTCATTGTAAAGGTTGTTGATCAGTTATCAGAAGAATTGCAAGTAGTTTCTTTTGAGACACAGTCTCTGTGCAAAGTTGTAAGATATGCTGAGGAATATGATTTTAGACTGAGTATCCAGCTATTGGCAATGTTGTACTTGATTGGTATTGCTATTTAATATGACAAGCACATTTATTTGGATCCTGATCTAAAGCAGCGGTGATGTTTTCCTATCTCTGTGTTTAATTCATTTCATTTTGTTTCTACTGGCTTGCATCAGAATATTGGCATAGGATTTACCCTTGTTAGGTACCCTATGTTTCTTCTCTCCTTGCCTTTGATGTTTTCTGCTATATGTGTTATCTAAGAATTGATTTCAGATAATTTAACCAGTGTAGTGGATGTTATTGCCTACTCTCTGATGTATGAATTAAATGAATTAGTTCTTAGATGTTTCTTGTTAAGGATATAGCTGGAATATTTGGGAACACTGGGGATTAGAGTTAGACCTATCCACTAGGATCCTTGTGCGACCAGCTGGTCTTTAACTTTGTGCCCTGAATCTGTGTTGTCTCCTCCTCTCCTACCATTCCATATCACACATTCATCTTTAAGATCCAACGTTTTAGATGACTAGCCCAATTGAAAGCTTGCACATTGGATCGTAAGCAAATCCTTTCCTGACTCCATTGCCCAATGGTTTTGAATGCTCCCTGGAATACTTCACCTCTGCCTTATCCCTCTTTGCTCATCCTTGTCTTACATTTAACCCTTCTTTCTTGATAACCAGAAACCAAACAAACAATCAAACAAACAAACCTTGAGCCTTATAACCTAGCCTAACATCTTAAACTTTGAGCTTCAAAGACATAAAACCTTTGCTCATATAGAGAGATCCCTCTCTGGACCTAGGAGGGCTAGATCTTGAGGTCTGAAAGTGGTTTGATGTTGTCTCATCTTTTGGTCTTGCCAATCTGGCCAAAACATGGGAACCCCAACATAATGGTGACTCCACTGGGGAACTCTGAGTATTTCTCACCTCACTACATCATAAGAGCCTCAGAAACCTAGAAAACTCTGGTTAGGTTGGCAGTTAAACATTTCTATTCATAGATCAACCTCTATACCGTTTGTTGTGTTCTCCTACACTCTTAGAGAGAATCTGGAAAGGGCCAGGTAGCCTCCAGATCTCACACTCTTTCAGAGGTGACATATCTAGTAAATGCCCTCCCAGTCAATCTCTGGTTAGAGTTTGCTGTGTTTGGAAGATATCCTTGAAAGAGGACATCTCATAAGTACTGTGGTGGACAGTACACCCTCCAAAAACATCCTAAACCTTTCCACCTGGTGACTCCATATTCCCTAAACGTTTTAAAGACTCCAGTGGTGATCAATAGGCCTGCTGATTATCTTGGTTCACATAAGACTCCACTGGGAGACCAGCCTCCATTGCAACATCAACCACGGTAGAAGTAACAAGTAGGGTTAAGCTGCTTGGTTAGAAAACAACATTCTGGCTTCTAGAACCATTCATACAAGAGCTTACCCTAACCCAGACCCACCTGAAATAGTTGACAACCCTGAGAGCATCCTCAAAGGATCTCACACACATAAACAACCAACTATTTCCAACCACATCCATAGAGCTAACTCTGCACCAGAAGATCTTACAGCTCTATCACACTTTCACCTTGACCTAGACCTACCTAATAAATTACCTAGAACTAGGTCATTCAGTATTTTAGACCAGCCAGACCCTGAGCTTCCTGGTTCACCACCCCAAAGTGCTAGACACCTTGGGAATAGACATACCCCTCCTTCTACACCTCCTAATATACATTTCATACAAAACTTGGGGCTCAGTCACCCTAGATCTTCTCATCAGTCTTCTGCTGGTCATAATATCCCTATCATCCATATACCTGCTACCCAAGTCAATCCTTTACCTCATCAAAACATCATCATGGCAGCCTGGTATGCACCTCTGGTTTTACCTCAGCCTTTGGTACCCTTACCCAATGATTATCAATCAAAGATCCCACACTTCACTGCAAAAGAGTCCACCACAGCCCAACACCATGTAGATAGGATGGAAAATTCTTTTGACTACATGGAGATAGATGATGATACAGTCAAAATGAGAATCTTTGCTCAGAGCCTAGGAGGTGATGTGAAGAAATGGTTTAAGGGCCTACCTCCGTGTAGCATAAATGACCTCCAAGCTCTATATCAGACCTTCATAAAAAAATGGGAAGTCAAGGCCAACCCTCGCCAACTCCTAGCAGAATACATGAGCCTTAAAAGAAACGTAGGAGAGAGTGTCCACGATTACTCAACAAGATTTAACAACATTTACAATGCTCTCCCTCCACATATGAAACCTCCCCAAGGTATGGCTCTAGAAAAATACCCCGAAGGCTTTGATGCTGACATGGCCTATTAGCTTAGGGATAAAGAATACAACACATTGGAGGACATGCAGAAGGGAGCAGTGAATATAGAGGCAAATTTGATTGAGAAAAGAGCGAGATTAAGAGTTGAGAAAAGGGTAACATATAGAGACGACAATGTAGCTTCGACATCTGATCCAAATCATGACCATCTATCTAAAAAAGTGGAGAAGCTATACCAAATGATGGAAAAAATGGTTGTTACAGTTAGTAACCAAAACAGAAATCAAAACCATAACCAGAACTAGAACTTTAGAAGAAACAACACCCCTCCCAACAGACAAAGAGAATCAGATCAGTAAGTTATTCCCCCATTCCAAGAGAATTTTCTTGATGAAGATCAGGGAATCATAGAAGAGTCAAAGGGAAACACAATAAACATGTTTGAAACAGAAGATTCAATCCATAGCTGTTAATCAGAAGAAGATCAGCCCTCACCCTCTGGTTGGGAGGAGGAATTGTTAGAATCTGAAGATTACAGGTTGGGATTTGAAAATGCCATGATGCAGGTCAGAGAGCAATATGAACTTAGAAGTAAAAAGAGCCAAGAAATTGCCAAACCAAAAGCTTCTGAAGTCACCATCAAGAAAATATCTAAGAAAAATTCTAAAGCAACTGCTGAAAGTAACAAATCAGCAGCTGAGAG
The DNA here is from genome assembly GCA_034641835.2 of Pinus albicaulis. NCBI lineage: Eukaryota > Viridiplantae > Streptophyta > Pinopsida > Pinales > Pinaceae > Pinus > Pinus albicaulis. The sequence goes on along the minus strand of CM076583.1, from coordinate 300,218,122 downwards.
TTCTGGAAAGAACAAAGAAAAGGACAACCAAAACACTGATACACAAGGTAAACCAGCTAGCATCACTAGCACTGCAGTTAGTGCTCCTGATAAAACTGTCACAAACACTGTACATAATGAGAATCAACACACTAATTCAGCCACTAAAGCAGTGGCTAACAAAACAGAGTTGAACATTCCAAAGAGTCAGTCCACTTTCAATTTGGAGAGTGAGATTGCAAAAATTAAAATCTCTGTCCCACTCTCTGAGCTGGCCACTCAAGATGTATATAAAGGCCAAATTTTGAAAGCATTAAATTTAGGTGAGAACAATGACACTGTAAATCTGAGTGATGATCAACCTGCCCTTCTGTTTGGTCCAAAGATAGAAGGAAAGTTTCAGGAAGGGGTAGTGCCCCCTTTTTATATCAATCTTAATGTCCATGATAAGATTCTCCACAATGCAATGCATGATTCTGGGGCATCACACAACCTGATGCCTAAAGTAGTGATGGAAAGATTAGGCCTAGAGATAACCCGTCCCTATAAAGACCTATATTCATTTGACTCTAGTAGAGTAAAGTGTCTTGGCCTGATCAAAGATTTATGTGTGAGCCTGACTCAGATTCCTGCCAAGTGTATGGTCATGGACGTTGTTGTGGCAAATGTGCCACCCAAGTATGGCATGTTATTATCAAGATCATGGGGAGCCAAGCTGCAAGGAATAATGCAGATGGATGGGGCTTATGCCACAATCCCAATCTTTGGCCAACTTAGAAGACTGTACAAGGAAGCACAAATGAAATTCTTGGTTAGTAGCCCTGAAAAGCCTGAAAATTCTCCTCTATACTCTGTACATACAGACCTGGATTCCTTTATCTTCTGTAATGATGAATATTTGGGGGGACCAGAATCTGAAAACATAGATACAAGCAAAGGTACACATGATGAAACAGAGCCAATGGATTTTAACATAATGGCTACCCTAGACTTGGAGGAGAATGATGTAGAAAACTTTAAACAGTGTACTGAAACAAGAACACAAAATGAACCAGAAACAGAATGCAATCAGCCAACTAGTCACCTCTCTGACTTCCACACCCATAACGAAAAACTAAACAGCCCACAGCCTAGTGCAGACCCTATAATGCAAAATAATGGCAAACCCGGCTGTAGGGAAAGAAATGATAACAAAAACGAGAGTGAAACCCTGTGGGAAATGAGTTTCGATGGGTCCTGCACAAGAAGAACTGTCGGAGCTGGGGTTTGGCTACGTAACAAAGAGAGAGACTACGCGGAAAGCCATGCCTGCAATCTGCATTTCAAATGTACCAATAATATTGCAGAATATGAGGCCCTTATCCTGGGTTTAAATCTGTTGAAGAAAATAGGAGCCCGTAGAATAGCCGTGCAGGGAGACTCTGAATTGGTTATCAAACAGGTGAACGATGAATACACAGCCAAACATCCTAGGTTGATAGAATATAGGAACGATGCTGTGGACATATTAAAAACATTTTTTGAATACGAATTAGTGTTTGTTCCTAGAAATCAGAATGCCATTGCAAATGGATTAGCTTGCCTAGCCAGTTCATACCCTAAGACCCCAAGCGACCAACAGATCATCATTCAAACCAAATTCAGGCCTGCAATGCCGAATAATGAAAAATACTGGCAGGTTTTTGAGGGAGATAAACAAATTGAAGATTTTTTGATGGGCAGGAACGAGTTTGAGTTTTCCTATTCAGACTCTACGTCTAGTGATAGCTACCTAAGTGAGGAACCCTCGGCCGAGGAAGAAGCTACACCCCACGATGTAGAAATAAATGCTTTAAATGAAGAAACTAGAAATTCAACCATGGAGTGTGAAAACACAGACAGTGAAGAACTAGAGGTGCTGCAGGCCATAGATAAGAACATACCTTGAGGCCTGGCACCGTTAGAAGACCTTTTTGACTTCGATGATGTGGCACAAAATCCCACCATTGAGCACGCAGACTCTGACGTAGAAGAATGCAATATAGGCACAAAAGATAATCCCAAAATAATTAAATTGGCTAAGTCTCTTCCCGTGAACATGAAAAAGAAATACATTAACCTTTTTAAGGAATTTATTGACGTGTTTGCGTGGAGCTATGAATAATTAAAGGCTTATGACACGAACATTATACAACACAAAATACCTTTAAAATAAAATCATAAACCATTCAGGCAGAAACTTCGTAGGATAAACCCAAAACAATTTCCTGCAGTTGAAAAAGAGATTAAAAAGATGTATGAGGCATGCATAATAGTTCCCGTAAGGTTCTCTGAGTGGGTTTTGAATTTAGTGGTTGTGAGAAAGAAAACTGGGGAGATTAGATTATGTATTGACTTCAGAAATCTTAATAGAGCCTCACTCAAAGACAACTACCCTTTGCCAAAAATGGAACATATTCTTCAGAGGGTGGTAGGCTCTAAAAGGATCTCCCTACTAGAAGGTTTCTTAGGTTACAATCAAGTCTTAGTAATCCCAGAAGACCAACTCAAAACAGCCCTTACCACTCCATGGGGCACCTTTATGTATGTAAAAATGCCTTTCGGACTGATGAACGCTAGTGAAACCTTCCAAAGAGCAATGGATATAGATTTTTTGGATGAGATAGGACACTTCATTGTTATTTACTTGGATGACATAACAGTCTATTCTAATACTGAAGAAGAACACCTAAAACATCTGAGGAAAGTGTTTGAAAAATGTAGAAGGTTTGGTCTGTCATTGAATCCTAAAAAGACTATCTTTTTGGGCTACAAGAGGGAAAACTACTTGGCCACATTATATCTGAAAAGGGAATTAAGATAGACCCACAAAGAGTTGAGGGAATACTACAGATCACAAACCCGAGAAACATCAAATAATTACAGTCCTTCATTGGGAAGATTAACTTCCTTAGGAGGTTTATTCCCAATCTAGTTGAACACCTTAATAATATGACTAACATGCTAAAGAAAGGTGTGGGAGTTAAATGGACTGTTGGAAGTAAACAATATTTTGAATCAGTAAAACTTGCACTCACCCAAGCTCCTGTTCTGATTAGCCCAGATTTCTCTAAATATTTCCTGATCTTTTCATTTTCCTCTGAGCATATAGTGGCTGCAGTCTTGCTGCAGAAAAACACAGAGGGAATGGAACAACCAATTGCCTTTTTCAGCAAAGCACTAAGGGATGCACCCTTGAAATACAACATAATGGAAAAACAAGCCTATGCCTTAATCAAGGCCTTAAAGGACTTTAGGGTGTACATATTGCATTCTCACACCATAGCTTATGTGCCCAACATCATAGTCAAAGATATATTGTCCCAAGACCCATAAGGGAAGAGGGGAAAATGGATTGTTGTGATTTTAGAATATGACCTTGAGATAAAACCCACCAAACTGATTAAAGGTCAGGGCTTAGCTCGACTAATGGCTGAGTCAAACTTACAAGCCCTATACATTAACATGGTAAATACCTTAGATGAGCAACAAGAATTTCCTAATCCCACTGTTGAGGAAAAGTTTCAGAGCTCTCCTTGGTATTCTGACATTCTGTATGTGCTTACACACCTCAATGCCCCACCTGAACTATCAAAGACCAAGGCCATATTCTTAAAGCTAAAAGCCAGGAGCTATTGCATATTGAATAACTACTTATACTGGAAGAACCCAAATGGCCTATTTCTTAAATGTTTTCCTGAAAATGAGGCAGAGAGGATTAAACAAGAATTCCATGCAGGAGAGTGTGGAGGCCACCTGAGCTGGAAAGCCACTGCAAACAAAATACTCAGAGTTGGCTACTATTGGCCCACACTCTTCAATGATGTCCATAAGATGATAATTGCCTGCCAAAAATGCCAGATTTTTGAAGGCAAGAGAAAACTCCTTCCCCTCCCTTTACAACCCATCATTGTTGAAGGTCCATTTCTGCAATGGGGCCTAGATTTCATAGGGGAAATTCACCATGCTTCTTCTGCACAACACAAATGGATCCTAACAGCCACAGACTATTTCACTAAGTGGATAGAGGCCATACCTACTAGAAATTCCACAGATTCATTCATCATTAGTTTCCTAGAAGGTCATATCCTCTTTCGGTTTGGCCGCCCAAGGAAAATAATCACTGATAATGCTACTTCTTTCGGATCCAAGAAAATGGTTGATTTTTGTCACAGGTATCAAATAGCACTCAGTCATTCAACTGCCTATTACCCTCAAGGTAATGGATTAGCTGAATCATCAAACAAGAGCCTGGTGATCATCATCAAAAAGCTGTTGGAAGAGAACAAAAAGTCATGGCATAACAAGTTAGTACATGCCTTGTGGGATGACCGGATTATGACAAAGAAATCCATTGGCATGTCACCTTTTCAGCTTGTCTATTGTGCAGAAGCAGTGTTTCCTACCAGCCTTGGGGTACCAGTGATCAAGCTGGTCCAAGAGATTCAAACAGAAGAAGACAGTATGGTGAGGATAATAAACCAGACAACTCATCTCCAGTAAACGAGGGAAGAGGTCTACAACAGAGCAGTGAAAGTTCAGGAGAGTATAAAGAAATTTTTTGACAAAAGAACCAAAGCTACTGATTTCAAAATTGGGGATAAAGTTCTGAAGTGGGACTCAAGAAGGGAGGATAAAGGTAAGCATGGAAAGTTTGACAGTTTGTGGCAGGGGCCATACATCATCCAGGCCACTGTGGGTCCAAATGCTTTCTTCCTACAGGAATTAGATGGTACAGAGCTGTTTGGGGGTCCTGTCAATGGCAGGATGCTCAAACACTACTTCTGCTGATTTTAAATTTCCAGTTTTCATTTCCATTGTACATACCATTGTAGTTTTTTATTTTCAAGAAAAAAGAGAAAATGTTTCAAAAAACAGAGGAAAAGAGAGGTTCAGACATGCTTAAAACATGAACCTCTGATGTGCAAAATATTGGCTCTAATAAGCTCAAAACCTGAGCCAAAGAAAGTAAAACAGCTGGTCCTAACATGCCCAAAATCTAGACCAGCAAAGAAGAAAGAAGAATCAGCTCTAACATGCCCAAAACCATAGCTGAAATGAAGAAAAGAAGTGACTCTAACATGCTCAAAACTTGGGTCACAAAGAGAAGAAGGATACTTCAAGTTTCAGATTTCAAGCCTTCACAGTTTTGTTTTCAGTTTTCTACAATTTTCTGTCCATGTGCAACTGCCTTTATGCCTTGGACCCACAGCAAGTCAGACAGTCTAATCCTGGCTTGAATGTTTTTCAATTTTTGTCATAGAATATAGAGAAGAAATCTGTTGGACAGTTTAATCCCAGCAGATATTAGATTAGGTAGAGAAACATATGAGACCAACAGTGTAATCTGGTCTCATGGAGTAATAAGGGTAGATTTAGAATAGGTTTATTTTCTGTTATAAAAATAAATGATGTAAAGGGTCTGCTAGTTCAAATGCACCCCAAAAGAAAAAATGCTAGGATTTTAGTGTGGGTAGGTAGCTTGATTGGGAAAGTTTTTCTGCTAAATTGATGTCTTCATTATTGTGGCAGCTGAAAATCAAAGAAGAAGGTGGCTCAAGCAGCAGGCATCTGGCCTACTCCAAAGATCATTTTTGAATTCTTGACTCCTTCAAGAAGAAGCCATCCCCATGTGGAGTCACTGTTAGCCCCCCTATAAATTTTGACAGAGCAAAGTAGGGGGATAAATTATTTTTGAGCCTTCAAGGAATGCATCTCCCCTGAATACACATCATCCTTGAAGTCTCCTGTGCCTTTTCCTTCGATAAATTTCCCTCTGCTGACTCCCTTTATAAGGTCTCATTGATTACATAAATTATGCTCCAAAAGGCCTACATTAACCCTTATATCCCTATGGAATGTCCCTTTTCACCTCTTCTTCATTTGTCAAGACCCCTTTTCTTTACCCCAAAATCACCCCCCTAATCCTTCTAAACCTCTCCAAAAATCCCCCCTAAGTCCTACACATACTCCTTGGTTGGTCGTTTAAACCCCCATTACCCCTATCGTTGCCCTTCATTGCCCTCAAATTGCACTAAAAATGGGCAAAAAACCCACTTTGCAACTTACATTAGGCCTCAGCCCCTTTTGACCTAGTCCCCTGTACATTTCCCCCCACAGAACCCAGCGCTATGACCGAGCGCTAGCCCCGAAGGCGCTTTTCGCATTTGTTCATCGGGCGCGTTTACAGCCGTTGATCTTCACAGAATGGATGGCGATTGCCACCCCCCGCAGCCTCCGTCGTTCCTCCCGTTCACCGCCTGATCGAAGATCCATCGTTCATTTAAATTGCGATCAACGGTCCGTAATCCCCCGTCTCGGTGGTCCCCGCAGTGCACTATTTCAAAACCACCTGGTTTCTATCGCACCGCCTTCGGGCGAGGGGCGATATTTTCTGATCGCGGAGCGATTCCATACAGCTTCCGATGCGTGGCACCGGTACGGCTGGAAAACCACCCTCCCATTGCGCATTAAAGTTCATCCGTGGACACACAACGATATGCATATCAGCCGTCTGATCCAGAGCCCTCCATCCAACGGTGATCGATCCATGAAGCTGCGCACGCGATATCCCATAGCCGCCATACCCCTAGCCCACTGTCCATCGCCCTCCGATGCAATTTTCACCGTTGATCTCCACCGAGATCAGACGGTCCAGATTCAATCACACACCCGCCGTTGACCTGGGCCCGCCACGTCATCCGTCCACGTATCTTCATCGTTTTTCTCGCCCGTCCCCTTTATAATCCATTCAAAGATTAAATTTTAACGTTTCTTACGTTAAACGTCTGCCTCAACACCTTCCATTGTTTTTCGCCAACCTTCACCAAGGCTTCCCTCCACCATTCCTCTGATTTTTTTGCCATTTCTCCACAGTCCCACTATCATCCTCGTAGTCGTCCACATCATCCCACCCCCATACATGTTTTTCGTAACAGGTTTTCATGTTTTGCAGGGTTACCAACAGTAAATGGCCGCCATGATTCAGGGTTTCTGTCACAGTGACAGAAAATGCAGGGAAGAGCGTGCACAGAGATCGTATCATGGAGAAAAGCCCGGGATAGTGCTCTGACACAACTTCCATTAAAATAACAGGTTTTGACCCTGTAAAAATGTCCCGGCGCCATTAACACACAGATTTCATAGTCAAAGATTTAAATTAAGCAGCGGAGAGCTTAAGGCATGCAACTGAAGATATATAAGCCTTATGTTCAGGGATTTAGAGGCAAAGCACCAGATTAGCGACGTCATGGTTCACACAGAGGGTACAGCACACAGAAAACCATATCATCAGGGTTTCAAATCAGCAAAATGTTTCTTCCCAAGCACGGACATAGTACACATTATGGTCTCAGTATTCATTGTGTCCAAGAGAGATTTTCCAGCCCTACAATAGTCCTATGCTATCAGAAGCATTAGTTGCACAACGTGGCAGACTTGAATCATCAATTTATTTTTGTTCAATTCGCCAGAAGTACTACAGAGTACTGCAGTCAAGTACATCAGAGGCATACCTAGAGTTAATGGAAACCTAACGAAGACCACTCTTTCACCCAAGGGTGTCCCAGATTAATGCTCAGAATTTATACAGAGCGGATTTCGGCCTCCTTCCTCTTCTGAAGTTTTTAATGCTGCATTTAGTTTTTCACCTACCTTCTCCGCTCCTCTGGAGCTATAAATTCATGAAGAAACTCATTGTAAAGTTTGTTGATCAGTTATCAGAAGAATTGCAAGTAGTTTCTTTTGAGACAAATTCTCCATGCAAAGTTGTAAGATAGGCTGAGGAATATGATTTCAAACTGAGTATTCAGCTATTGGCAATGTTGTACTTGACTGGTATTGCTATTTAATATGACAAGCACATTTATTTGGATCCTGATCTAAAGCAGCGGTGATGTTTTCCTATCTCTGTGTTTAATTCATTTCATTTCGTTTTGATCGGCTTGCATCGAATATTGCATAGATTTACCCTTGTTAGTAACGCGATGTTTTTTCTCCCCTTGCTCTTGATGTTTTCTGCTATATGTGATCTAAGAATTGATTTTATAATTTAACCAAAGGTAGTGGATGTTATTGCGCCTGCTCTCGATGTATGAATTAAATGAATTAGTTTCAGATGTTTTCGTTGCTGATATAGCCGGAATATTTTGGAACACCGGGGATTAGAGTTAGCCCCCGTCCACTAGATCCTTGTGCGACCAAACGTCGGGTCTTTAACTTTGTGCCATCAAATCGTGTTCTCCTCTCCTACCATTCCATATCACACATTCATCTTTAAGATCCAACGTTTTAGATGACTAGCCCAATTGAAAACTTGCACATTGGATAGTAAGCAAATCCTTTCCTAACTCCATTGCCCAATGGTTTTGAATGCTCCCTGGAATACTTCACCTTTGCCTTATCCCTCTTTGCTCATCCTCATCTTACATTGAACCCTTCTTTCCTGATAACCAACAACCAAGCAAACAATCAAACAAACAAACCCTGAGCCTTATAACCTAGCCTAACATCTTAAACTTTGAGCTTCAAAGACATAAAACCTTTGCTCATATAGAGAGATCCCTCTCTGGACCCTGGAGGGCTAGATCTTGAGGTCTGAAAGTGGTTTGATGTTGTCTCATCTTTTGGTCTTGCCAATCTGGCCAAAACATGGGAACCCCAATAGAACTTAATCCCTTGGTCATCCAACACTCAATTAGAGAAAAGGAAAAGTAAGTTGCTTCTAAGCCTTTGTAAAAACATTCCATCATGATAACCAAAGTAGAAAACAAAGAATATGGTTTTTTATACCTTTATTGTTACTAATAGAAGACAACCTCATATTCAATGATTAAAAGGGATTAATGGTGGAAAATAGCCACCTCTTGAATGAATAAAAGAAGGAGGCAGTGTGAGAAACAATGGAAGATGTTCTAAATCAATTAAGAAACAATGGGAGATGTTCTAAATCAATTAATTACTTTGAAAGAGAGGAAAAAGTATATGCTATAAGCTACAGTATAATTAGGCAATGAGGAATTCAATTTTCATTTACCCTTAATAGCTAAAATAAGAAAGTTCCAAAAACAAAACCAAAATTTAGAGGATGTTGCTTAGATTTTCCCATTATTAAATACTCCATTCTCCTTTTCAAATTAATTATAGAAAATTTTATTGTAATTATAAATTAATGAGCATATCAAACATTTGTATATTTTATATATTTCAACAAAGGCATGCCTAAACATAATAATTATATAACAATATTATTAACATTAGAACTAGAACATATGATAGACATTTTATATTCAACAACAATTGACAGTTTGAATGACATGTTATGGTCACTTCATTAGATAGAGAAGTTTTATTGGTTTAAGAATTCATGTCTATGAGTACACATGTTAGTGAAAGAAACTCCTCCATCTCAATAACTATTGTCTTGTCTAATTGCCAAAAAAAACCAACATAAAAAATACCATCATAATCTTTATTTAGATTATTCCTATGAATGAAAATTAAGCATAATCTCCATTTAGATCAAACCCATGAATGAAGATTAACAAAAAGTTAGAGAAGCCTTATTTAACAATTCAAAAGGTGTTGCATAAAAGGGATTTGTAATTACATTTAAAAATATTCCCAACATCTGTGTTCAAGTGTGCCCATGTGTCTGAAGTGTACCCAAGTGCATCCAAGTATGACCAAGTCCACTAAAGTGCATTCAATGGATTTGTGCCCAACAAATATGTGCATAGCGAGTGTGTCTCATGATTTCACTCCATGAATATTTTTTACCAAAAGCATTTTTGTCATTTATCACAACCCCCAAGTGTGGAACACCCAATTCCTTGAGTCTATATGTAACCTAATCACTTGAATCCATAAAAGTTAGTGACATTATATATACCATTTTGTTTATCATGCTTAATGCATGTGTAAGGATAAAGTTTCTTTTGACAACCCTCTTTGCCATTCCTTTCGAAGTTCTCTTGCAAGCTTCTCTTGATATAACCACTAAAGCATGTTGCCAAGGTATTTTGTGCACCTAATCTAGGAAAGGGTGTCCAACATGTGTGTGGTGTGCCTTAAAAATGGGTCAAGGTACTATAAAACTGACTCTTAACCCTCAACCTTACATCAATTATGTCTATACCAATTGGTGACCATAAATTCATGACCCAATAAAGGTGCTTCATGTCATTGAAGGCTAAACTTTACAAGAAAGATTGTAAGCTGACATATCTATCATCAATTCACCATTTTTTCCTTTGTACACGCACATCCAAATGGTATCCATTTACTCCTCTATGTCACATCTGTCCACTCAACAACATGACATTCAATGTTGTAGCAAGTATTATATAGACCAACGAATTTGAATGAATGTTTTCAAATCCAACAATCTATATACCATTCATTACAACATTAAAAATTGTATAACTAAGTAAATATATACAATCACTCCTCTCTACCTAATGCAATGTATTCAACACCATTTAAAATTAGTAAATTTACATTATGCATATTTTAATTGCTTTAAAAATTCCCAAGGAAGCCCACAAAATAGGTAAGATCAAAGTCTATCAACTAATCCACAAATGAGTTTTTATCAAATATTATAAAAAAATATTTTCAATTTTTAAAATAATTTCTACAATCTACATGGTGTAGAGTAGATGGTGATAAGATGTTTTGTTAAGGCACTCCATGCTGTAAAGGTCATCGGTTCAAAACTTCATGGGAAAAAAATCTTGCCATCTTAAAGGTTGACGTGGCCTCGGTCAACTACTCAACCCATAGCATTGGGTGAGGGTGATTTTAATTCGGTGAAAAAATATGATGTAAAATCTTGATTTATTTTATTTAAACTAGTTTTTTTACTGTATATATAGATTCAACACTCTAAAAAACCCCTAAAACACTTTGATTGTGCAAGTTACCCATCAAAATTTTGTTTTCAATAAATTTTTGTATAATTTTAAAGAAATTAGACCGAAAAAATCCACCAAAAAAACCTTCAAAAAATCTCACTAAAGACAACTCCAATAACAAATCTTTCGGATTTAATACAGAGCAAATTGGATAGAACATTTTCAAACTACCCAAACATCGGTTACGTATATGGACTTAGGTGGCAAGCAATAACCAACCTGCCATAGGGCATTTAATGCGCCTATGGCAGGCCTCTTCACATCCGATGCCCATAGATGCCTGAACCCATCCGTTGCCACGTTGGCTTGCCAAACCACAACTGCTCCAAACTGCTAATTTCCATGCTGGCTTGCCAAACTGCAACTACTCCAAACTGCTAACATAAACCGCGCGACTCAAACTGCAAACATAAACCGCAAACAGCTACGCCTCAAACCGCAGGTTATGGTTATGGAAGAGCGCGTCGTAATTCCTAAATTCCTAATATGATTTGGGTTTCCCGCTTATTCTCTCTGCATCGCTTGCATGCAGAATTCTCTGCTCTGCCATCCTGCGTAGGATTCTCTGACAGCCATCCATCAACGCCCGGGGATCTACAACCATCCATCAACGCATTGCAAGGATCTAAAGGTAGGGCTCACCACCTCCTCCTCCACAATTTTCGTCAGGTTATGGCAGGCTGCTTATTCTGCAAATTTTCCTTTGTCATATTTGCCTGCTTATTGATCAAGAACTGACTGCAGCAAGACAAATGTGAACCGAGGAGTTTTGATACTCTCTCGACACTATATAGATCCAGTATTTGATTAAATATTAGTTTATATCTCTATTTCATGCTGTAGAAGTAAATGGGCATAGGCAGGATTAGATTCTCGAAATGCCATCGATGCAACAGATAGAATTGGTTCTGAGGGCTTCTGATTGGTATAGCTCATGCTTACATTCAAAATTTTCGCAGTATTATCATATTCAATCCATGCTGTGATGATATTACAGGTCTTCATATCTATATTTATGCTACCTAAATCCGATATTGCCACGGAAGTCATGTTGTTGATGTCTAAACCTATATGGTTTCCATTAGTATCATGGAATTCTACATCCAAAATAGTATCAAATTCCACTGCAATAGTATTCCCCAGCGGAGGTGAGAGTTCATTGAGACCTGTTGGACTCATCACCCCTCAATATCCTCTAGGCCTACCCAGAGTGTGATCATCTGGAGCAATAACAAATGCTAATCCATCCCCAATTGAAATAGGAACAGGACCCACATTGGTTACAGAAAACGAGAAACGTGTTTTGAAAGAAGCAGAAACTTTTGTATAAGGGTCTAGAAATCTAAATGGTTTGTTGTACAATGCCCTACCTGCACTTGAAGTTGGTACTCCCAACTCCATGCTAAGGCTCACTGTGCCATTCTTCAGATGAGCATCTCCCAAAAGTGTCAGATTTGCGAGAGAAAGGACCGAGAAATCAAATTCAGTGGTCTGAGCACAGGATTTCTGTATCAAATGGATAAAAATGAATGCAACCCATCTCAAAATTTGTCCAACTGAGAGAACTGGAGGCAGACACATTTCAAACTGGGATGTAGCCCCCCAAAGAAATTCAGAGCTGAAAATTTGTCACTTGTAGAAATCTATAGGTTTGGAAGAATTTTCCCACATGGATATATTTGTCGCAGAAGGGCAGAATAGGGTTAAATTAAATAAACACTTATTCATAAAATCTAGGGATTGCATAGCAAAAAAGAAGATGGCTCTCTAATAAGGGACGCATGCAATGAAATAACAGTAAAATTCATATCCCGCTCACAGAAGAAGGAATAAGTCCAAAAATAACATCCCTTGAAAATCACAGAAAAAATACCAGTGCTGTTGTGATCCAAATGTCAAATTGATGGAAGATTTTAAAAATGCTAATGGCCCAGCATGTGATTTCAATAGACTGGCTATAAATATTCACACAGAAATAACAGATTATTCTGGAACCTTGTTGATGGAATGGAGCTTCTGGCTTCCTAGATATTTAAGCAATCAATGTCCAAAAAACATTCAAATGTACAAACTATAGCTTGGTAAATCAGTTCCTAAACAACAGTACAAAGAAACGTGATTTAACAAAAGCAACTTAATTTTAATTCATCAAACTTGCCTGGACCGTGTTATTATTACATAAGTTTCCATAAACATCTACAGTATAAGTCACATTTCACAAAGGTTGTTACTAACCATAGTGGAGAAACATGATTTAACATGGACCATGTTATGACCATCAATTTTCATAAATATCTGCGGCAGTAAGTCACATTCAACATTTTATAAACATCAAGATATACTTCAACAACGCAGTCTAATTGTTAAATTATATATTTCAACAACGCAGTTTAATTGTTAAACTTCTTTTTTATTGGAAGATACAATATTTTTTAGCATGAATTTAATTGGTTTAAAATGCATTTTTAGTGTGTAAATGGATTTATAGATTTTAACAATTCTTTGGGTACTCGATTTCTGTATATTAAAATTCCAAAAAATTTCTGTAGAATTTTAGCCAAATAGTTAGTTAAGCAATTGATTTCCAACAAACATTCAAATGTACAAACTATATGCAAGTCTCTAAACTAAAATTGTACAAGGCTTCAAATGCTCCTTTCACAGCAGAGCCCTTGGACATCTGTATTCTATATAGCCAAAGGATGGAAGCATTTTGTGATTTTCTAATTCCTTCACATTATTTTGTAGCAATAATTTTTTATATATGACATACACATCTGAAATCCTTGTCTAGCCTTCCATTGTCATAAAAGACACCCTCAGCAAATTGCAACCAAACAGCAAACTTGCAATATCTATCACTGGACTCCCAATATGTGATTTACATGCTTCTGTTAGTCTTCAACATTAGAATGCCAGCAGATTTGCAAATGCTTCTGTACCTGGGAATACTGGGTTTTATGCACTTTAATTATTTTTTAAAATGGAAATGGATAGAGATTGTATTAAAACAGGTTCGGCCATTTATGCACTTTAATTTCAGAAAAGGAGTTAGATCAACATTATTGTCTTGTCTACTATTGTTTTTGTCTACAACTCGATAGACAATGGCAAAGACAGATAAAATAATACAAGAATATAGAAAGGGCCATAGGTCATTCTCCTAATCTCTCATAAATGATGTAGAAGTACCTTGAGAAGGAACATATTGCCGTTACAGCCCATTATAGTATCAACCCCAATCCTCACTTGTGTCCTATCACCTACACACCAAACAGAATAACTTGCATTTGGTGAACAGGGCTGGATATGAACATCTTATAATTTTTCAAAAGAGATGAGGATCCTATTCGCTGAGGACTGTCTGAGTTTGGTAGGCTTGTTCCTATCTTATATCTTTTAACAGTACCAAAATTTAAGAAAGGGTAAACAGGCCAGGAGACAGAGCTCCAACAATAGATTTACCTTCTTATCCATCTTAATAATGATGATGGTAATGGGGTGTTTCTGTAACAAATTTGTAGCAGCAGTAATGGAGGCAGTAATGAATTGGTATAGGGCACACTATGAGACACTTCTTGGAAGCGTTTGGATTGTACTGTGATTGATATTTTTGTTTCAGAGTTGGAATTTTCTGTCAAAAAGGTGTGTTGAGTATGTTATTTGATAAAGGGGAGGTTGATAGCATTGGTTTGCAAAAGAAGGGGTTACAATGTTAATTAGAGTTTGCGGGAGGTGGGTTTTGCATCTTACATAGGGCGGTGTTTGTAATGGGCTATGTTTGGAGCCTTGTGTTCAATAGGAGCTCTGAGGTTCAACCAAAACCTGAAGGTGAATGCAATAAGGGGCAAAGGTCCTGGATAGGGGAAGAAGGGGAGTGTCCTAGATTGATGCCAGGCCTCCCTGATGAGCTATCTGTTGGGATTTTGGCCAAGGTGCCTCACATATGGAATTCTAATTTAAAGGAGGTGTGTAAAAATTGGTATCATGTTCTTAATAATGAAATTTTTGAATTGAGGAAAGAACTACGGTTGACAAAAGAATGGATGTAGATTTTGATGAAAAACAGAGAAGGCAAGTTGTTCTGGTATTCCCTGGATGTTGTTTCTGGTAGATGGCAGCAGTTTCCTGCAATGCTAGAGGTTGCATGTGAGGAGGATCTTGATCAGGGGAGTGCATCTTTGTGTTTTTGGGTTGCAATGGGGTCTTCTAGTATCAAATTTGCAGGTTGTGTTAAGGGTTGGTTTTGGCGCAACATTGGTCGAGATAGAGTTGCCTTTTGTGGGTGCTCCACAGGAGCCATTGATGGATGCTTGTATGTATTAGGTGGATTTTCTAGGGACTGTGATATCAGATATGTATGGCGATTTGACCCTTGCAAAGGTTTATGGACAAAGGTTACTTCCATGATCACTGCAAGGGCTTATTGCAAAACAGGGGTTCTAAACAATAAGCTTTATGCTGTTGGAGGAGTGAGCAAGGCTCAACGAGTAGTGGTCCCTCTTCAGTCAGCTGAAGTATATGATCTAGTTGTTGATTTATGGGCGTAGATTCCTAGCATGTCATTTGTACAAGTTCGTATCTTATTAATTGCATTATTGGCAGTTGTGTTGAAACCAATTGCTACAGGATTGGTTGTTGTTAGGGGAAGCCTTTATGTGCCTCAAAGCTTATATTCATGGCCTTTCTTTGTGGATGTTGGGGGTGAAATATTTGATCCTGCTACCAACTCTTGGACGCAAATGCCAACTGGCATGGGAGAGGGGTGGCCTGTGAGGAAGGCAAGACAAAAATGAGTGCTATAGTGAATGGAAATTTGTATGCTTTGGATACTTCTAGCTCCTCAACTGGGTGCGAGATTAAAATGTATGATCATGAAGAAGATGTTTGGAAAGTTGTCATGGAAAAGGTACCAATTGTGGACTTTACTGAATATGAGTTTCCCTACCTACTAATGGGTTTTCAGGGGAACCTTAATGTTATCACCAAACATGTGAATGGAAATGTGGTGGTTTTATGTGTTGACATGAGTGTCACTATTGTTTCTTCAGCATCAAATTTTTCATCTTCAACACCTCCACATACAACACACTCTAATTCTAATCCCAATGCACCGGGCTGGAAATGCATTGCCAAACAGAATTTTGGATCACTTGAGTTAGTGACTTGTCAGGTTCTTGATATCTAACAGGTAACATGCCTATAGTTTACTTCTTTGTCATCGCCTTATTGTTTATAATATTCGAGAATAACTGTGTAGCAAATGATAGGGCATAATTATTGGTTACAAGCCAATACACATATTGTTTGAGTCTCTTCCATACGTGGATGCATGTATTTCTGAGTCGATCCATTAGGATTTAACTCAAAATTCAATGTGTCATTGTTGGATAACATTAATCCAGTTGTCTCAATAATTGTTTGGCTGCTAATTTGGAGTTGTGCATTCTATCACATGCTGAATATACTTACATTGGCATGACTATTTTGTAGGCCTTTGCACATGGAAGCGATGTTGAACTTTCAAACTCCATATTGACAGCCAGTGACAAAGCTGAATGTATAAAATTTCATATTTTACGCATTTCTAAGATAAAATACATCTTTGTTTCCTCTTTTTTAAGCCGTGGCAGCATGCCTATATCTGTATAGAATGTTTCGGTTGTATGAAAGTATTAATCCCGAGTTGAAGATATTTTATATCCAGTCGACATGAAGTGTTATTTTTGGCCTTTTGAGATAATGATGTTGTTAGCTTCATTGGATTTTATAGACATGGAACCTTATACAAGATGGTTGTGTGGAGAAAAGGACTCGAACATTTTCCTTTAGTTGCTTACGAGTATGAAGGTGGATGACAAGGCCTGTATCAGAGGGACTATCCATCCTGGCTAATTTATTACTGTGACTACTCTTGGTATGAACTGGCAGTTTATCAAAGAACTATAGTGGTAAAATAAAATTTTGGAAAACCCAAAATGGGGGATATACGGTGACCACAACTGTTAGTACTTAGTAGGTGTCTAAAGCTGCCACTAGATATCTGACTATTACAAGCCTTTAATAACACACTGCAATTATTGGTTGTTTCACTGTGATGTCTGTTTATAAATTTCAAAATGATTAATGTATTACAACAATGTGCCAATGGAATTTAATCATTGGCAGCTTCAATGTGATGACTGTATAAAAAATTGAAAATGATTGATGGATAATAGCAAAAAAATGAAAATGATTGATGGATAATAGCAACGTGCCTATGCTATTTAAGAATTCCATCCAGGAATATTCACTGATTTGTTGTCAATGAGAATTAAACACCACATTCATCCATGAAACGAAATCATGATTCATGCATTCGAATGTCAAGTTAAACCAATATGTCGATAAATTTGAATATTAAATATCAATTTAAAATCAAAATATTATGAGTTACAAAAGTCATAAATAAACAAATTAGAATGTATATTGCCAAATCATTTTCATTGAGCGCCTTATAGTTCTTGACCTTTGTCAAATTTCCCTGGTTATGGTAATTTGAATTTTCATGGTGTATCATCTTCATTGCACTACTAGCTGTATAGTAATTAATGTCACTTTCTACTGGTCTTTATCTAAGATCGCTCTTCATAATTTATGTTTTAGCAATAACTAGCCTGCTATTTGTCTTCATAATTATCACTGAAATTGTCAGAATCCTTGCTATTTGTCCTCCTTTGTCTCACAACATGCTGCCAAATTTTCTTATATGTATAGGGATTTGAAGAGTGAAGAAGTGGGAGCTAATTAATGAGTTGGAGGTTGAGGACCCAGAAGGAATGACAGAATTTTCAATGGAAGATTTGACATGGAATGAAATACAGGGAGACCAAGCCGCAATTATTCTGTATTGTCGACTTGAGGATTTTATAAGTGGAGAGGAAATGAGGGAAAGTACACCTACTCAATTTGTTGCTAAAACTCGTCGAATTAAAGATGTGAAGGATATCAAGAAGACAAATTCTTCAACATATCTGGAATATGTTCTGTGAGTCTCTCTCTCTCTCTTTGAATTTTGAAATTCGCTATGTCAAACATGCATAAATTATTTGATGAAGTTGTTGTTTATGTTTGATGTATATATTTTGGTGTGCATATGGTCTGAATCATGTACAAGCTGGAAATGTAAATGAACTTGAATCTACAACTCAAAAACATCTTCCATGGCAAAGCATTAAAGTTGGTTGCCAATGTCACTTCTTTATGCGACGACTTGCCCTTAGACCAAATGATGTTGTTCTAATATACACAGCATGCAAACATATTGATGAGAAAAATGTTGTTTGTCATGGAAATGAGAGAAATGACATACCAAATAAATTCAATTTTGCGCCGCATTTATCAGAGAATATACGAACCAATGTTGAAGAGTTGATTCGTGATGGTTTTAATGCTACGATGATATGGGACAAGTTTATCTCTGATGTAAGGTATGGATATGATGAATTGTTCACAAGGGCACCTCGAGATTCTTTTATGACAAGACAAGATGTGTTAAACATCTACAATAATATCAAAATACTAGAATATGTAAGACATGATAGTGATCCAATGAGTGTGGATTGTTGGGTTCATGAATTCCCAGAGAGCTTTTTCTTCTACCAACAACAAGATGTTGTTAAAAACATCCCTCTCATTGTAGGCATACAAACAAAGTGGATGCTTTCAATGATGGTCAAACACTCGCACAATAACGTGATATCAATGGACTCCACCTTCAGCACTAATAAATATGGGGTAAGATATTTAACAAAACTTCATTTATTCAAATTCATTTCGATGTTGTCCTCTTATATACTTATAATTTTATCTTCTTTGTAATGCAGTATCAACTATACACCTTAATGGTATTTGATGATCATCGCAATGGGATTCCAATAGCTTGGGTGATATCATCATGAAATATTACTCCTGATATTTGTAAATGGATGTCAGCATTATTTGCAAATGGGAAAAAAGAACATTCGGATTGGCATGTCTGAGCTTTCATCACAGATGATGCGGCAACAAAAATCGAGGCATTAAGGTGATTTTTTTGTTTTTTTAGAATATAAAAGAGGCTATAATGTTTATGGATGTTCTATTTTAATGTTATGTTATTTTAGGACTTGCACAAACTCTACACTATTATTGTGTGTATGGCATGTCCGCCAAGCGTGGTTGAAAAATGTTGGGAATAAAGTCAAGGGAAAGGAAAATAAAGTTCGAATCTTTCGAGCATTAGGAGAAATCATGCATTCATTTAAAGACGACGAGTCTGTACAACAGGAAATTGAAAGTTTTTTTTGTTGACTTTGAAGAAGAAACTGTGTTTCTAGATTATTTTACAACCAATTGGTTAGCCAACAATAAATTATGTAAGTTTTTTTAAGTTGGGTTTTATCAGTATTTTTCGTAATGGACCATTTTCAATTGTTTCTTCGCATCTAATATATGTATCTTCTTTTCTAGGTATGTGGGCAAAGGCATATAGGAAATTCCCACATTCTAATCAAGACACAAATAATGCTATTGAATCTTATCATAGGTATTTAAAGCAAAGGTACCTTCATGAGAAGAACAATGCATCACATAGAAGGGTAGATTGGTTATTACATCTGTTATTGAAAAAGGTTGAATTGTAATATATTCACATGCAAAATTTAAAAAACGTTGGTTTTGTACGAGCTAAAAAACCAGAGCACCAATTAAATGTAAATAAGTGAAAAGAAAATAATATCCCAGATGAAGAATGTGTGGTTGATGGAAATTGTAAATCTGAGTATTTGGTTCGTAGCCAAACTATGGAGACTCGTGGTACATGGTATAATGTCATCTATAAAGGGCCCACTCTACACTTTTGTAATTGCAAATGGGCCGTAAATGGAAATATTTGCAAACATGTTTTAAAAGTTGAAATGCTACTGACTAGAAATGCTTTGGAGGGCAATGTAATGCCTAATGTATTGCTTGATTTAAATGAAACATGTTTTCCACCTTCTCCTTCAAATTTTATGTGGCATAATGAAAACCAAATTTATGATGTCAAGGATTTATCATACCATATTGATTCATCCATTGTAAGACCGAGTAGTGCCCTAACTACCGATGATGAAATTAAACGTGTTATTTCATCAACTCATAATAAATTGAGGGGTTTATTACAAATAACATCCACAACATTGGAGCAAGAATATACACTAAATAAATTGGCAGAAAATGTAAGCCAAGAGTACAATCAAAAAAATTTCAGTGTTGTAACTCCATCCAAGATCACTACCAAGAGACGACATAGTTTCTTGAGCCCAATAAAAAAAAGGGGCAACTTGTTAGTGTGTTGAAATCAAGAAAAGATGAACCACAGTTTCTAAAGGTTAGACGGGTTCGTGGAAGGAAAAAAAACATGAATGAACAATTGGAGAAAGCTTCTACAAAAGAAATAAATCCGGACCACACATCTAGAAGGGTACAACAATCTATTCTACAAAATTTTGGTAGGGAAGGGAAATTTCAATTTATGTATCATTTTGTGTAAAATCCAAAATATCATTATCTTCTTTGTATTTCATGCAATTGCATAACTATGTGAACTTTTTATTGTTACAACTGACGATTCCACGTCTCACAATACTTCAAGCTATCAAATTCGATTAATTGATGACAATATTGTGGAGAGTAACTATGTGAATCCAAATATGGGGAGTACACTCGTTCCTTTTCCATTTGGTTCACCGCGTCCACCTCTACCCTTTGATCAAAAAACTCCTTCATTGTTTCCACCATACACCAAGTTCATTCCTTGGGCACCCTACCTCAATCCTTAACAATTTGGTTCCACACCCTACGGTGTTGCCCCCTATCGTACAACCAGTCAAATTTTATCACCACCTACACCCTATACCTTGTTCATTTATGACATCCAACATGCCTCCATCCATGCCCCCGGGACCACTCAGCTATTATATACTTCCAATCAACCAATTACCAAGAGATACACCATCTACCGAGGAAGGAAAATCTTCTGGAATGCCTTCCAACTTTATGGTGAGAATAGTTGGTTGATGAAAATGAATCAAAGTTACTATTTATATTTGAAGTGAACCTATTTTGGTAATTTTTTTTGTAATGGATGAACCATAAACATCTAACAACATTATTCTTATTTTGTTTTACAGGAAATAACGGGTGAAAATAACCATCAAAGTGCCAGCAATCAATGGAAATATGGAAGATATTTCAGCAGATGAGTTTCATCGCCTCAACTAAGTGGCTGGAGGATGTTGTGGAGAGACAAAGAATTCTTACTGTTGCTATTCAGATTTAAAGAAAGAGATAGTTTCAGGAAGAGCTTGCAACATTTATTTTGGTTCCATTGGGTTTTAAGTCTGTATTCAATTTTATGTACTCTCCTATTGTATCTCCATCTCTTTATTCAGTCCATGTAACTTGAGCACTATCTAATAAAATCTTCAGGAATTTTATGTTCCACTCCCTGTATTAGATTGAGATGAGCTGAAGTATTCTACTTTGTCTTAATATTGTGATAATATGAAGTGAATTGTTGTTGCCTTAAATTTGTGATTGTTGTTCTGATTTTTTTCATGTACTGAGCAAGTTTAATGGTTGTTTTAGTCTGCTGATTTATTAGGACAGCAAGGTTAAATGCCACCTTGATTTTTCACACTTAGTGAAACTTTATCTGATTTATTGTTGTTATATTTACGCTATAGTTGAAGTAATTTTTAGATTGTGTATTGAGATAGGTCTTTCTGTAAGGGTCATTGACATGATCTGGAAGTCTTTACGATGTTTGCATATAATGAATGTTTTTATGATTTGTATGTCAGCTAATGATGGATGATGATTATGTAAGCATTTCACGATTTACTATTTACATTTTATATTGAGATCCTCCCGGGGGTTCCACTTTGATGACCATACCAATATTAATTGTGAAAAGCTAACCTATTTGAATTACTGACACTAACACTAAAATTTACATCTTCATCTTCACGTGTTTGTTTGTTATTAATACCAAAACTACAAGACTTTCCATTGTGACGACCAGATCCAACCATTATAAAAGGCTAACATATTTCAACTACTGAACCACTAATGCCAAGGTTCACAGCTTCATATTCACATGTTTGTTTGTCAATCATATGATGAATGAATTGAAGTGTAATCAAAGCATACCAGAACTACATGACTGGGGATTAGGGTCTACATTCTAGATTTAATTTAAGGGTCAATTTCCACAAGACTAAAGTGTTGAAAAACAGAATTTAGGTTCTGATTACAGCTAGAATTCATACATTTGGCTTGCACACCTGTTTGGGCTTTCAGGATCTGTAACCAGAAAGACAAATGGATTGAAACAGTATACAAGACCAATAACCTCCAAATTTCTTCCATGTACCAGTATAACATAAACCTGATATGACCATTTTTCACATTGGAAATCCCTCCAAGTTGATCTATTATAGCATAACGAGAGAATGACTAGAAAATTTAAGAACACCTTGTAAGTATAGTATGTATTCTCGTGGGCTTGTCCAGGCTTACTGTGGTATTTGGAAATATTACAATGACTAGAACGGGCAAGGGGTTCATGTAAATTGGTTTACCATAAATACGATGGATGGAGAGATCTTCCTTTGAAGGGTTTGGTGAACTAACTTGCAGAAGTAAAGAGCCAAACTTAGTTAGGGGAAAGACTGTACCACTGCAGACAGATTTTGGGAAGGTATGTAAGTGCCATGGACACAAATAGGCCCACAAGCAAAAGCTCTTGGCAAGCTGCAAAAAATATCGATCTTTAACAATGAATGCTTGTTCAAATTTGCATTGCACATAAGTTATAACTGCATGCCACACATAACAATACATTTATTGTTATCGATATATGATTCCAAGGTTCCATGCAGAAGTTTTGAACTTATGTTGAGGATGAGAAACATCCGCGACTATTCAAACTGGAAGCCTTGAAAACCATATAAATTTATGCATTTTATGTCAAAGAGGAAATGGCCAGATGTGAACCTGATCAATGGCCTTCCACATAAAATTATTGAGGGAAGTAGTAGTGAGTCTCACTTGAGGAAAACTTGTAGCCCCAGGAACAGGCCTCCAAAGTAGGTTTTGGGACTTACTACATTAGACATGTCACTCAGACCAACATTCATACTTAGGAATCTTGTGCCTAGGTAGGAGGTTGGCCTCAATGATCAGCTGTTGCACCTTCTCCTGCAGATTTAGATGTCCATTAACATCCCGCACTATTTTTCCAATGTTCAGCGAGGTCATAGTTAAGGGAAAAGAGCTTTGCTACTAGGATCACAGGGAAAAGGTTTGGCTGGATGAAATATGGATCCCCCATGAAGAGTTACCAATACAAAACAATACCAAAAACAAAGTCTTATTACCTATAACATTTTACCCTAAATCTGAAGCTGAATTGTTTTGTAGACAATAAGTCCGTAAGGCAAAAGACCTGACCAAGACCTGACCAGGCTCTTGAAGACTCGTTCCTTGGAAAAGAAATAACTATGTATGTATCACCTCTAGTGAGTTCATGCACAGGTAAGGGCTCGAACTGCATGAGCAGAAAACTAGACTAAAGTCAAGATCAGGCCTGTTCAATGAATGGTGCCCACCAATATTGGCACACTTTAAGGCTATCACTTGGAAATTATTAATGGCAACTATAAAGACTATTAAAAGGGGTCACCATGTTACAACCACTGGAATATTATGTAGTCATAGTCAAGACAATTGTTCAACAGTATTTAATGGGGATGAGCTCTTTTAAAGCATAGATGTGGCCATACAAAATACACCACGTCAACATACCTGAGTGGTTATTCCTTGATGTTTAGAACAGGTCTAACCTTGTGTCTTATGTGGTTTTGTACACAAATAAATGGGTGCACAACTACTGGTCCTTGCCCACAATATGGCTTACCCTTGGTGCACCTCCCAAATACTAATTCTCTGTGCAATTAAAAATTTATTAATTTTTAAAGAAGTTACAAAATTACCACTCTTAACTGCACCACAGTGCAAAATTACCAATCAGTACTCTTAACTGCACTGCATTACTACGTCGTTACAATAACAGAGAAAACCAATTGACTAAACAAGGCGAAGAAAGAAAACAAGAGACATGCTGTCATCTGAGCTTCAAAGATTGTACTCCATATGCTGTTTGTAGCCATAACATTCCCATCTGCTGTGGAAGGTGTTGATTTAAGTTCCTGAATTTAAAAAAATGGACAAATAATGCCAGATATGCCACCTTGAGGAGAGGAGGTTGTTGCATATTATAGAAACACTCTATTAGAAGAAGTAGTTGTGCACCATTTTGTACAATGTACAAATAGAAAAACCAACCTCCATGAGTCCGCTGAAACATACCTTTTCATGTTGCATGCATCCAAACAAATTTTATTCACACATCTTGAACAATTCCCTTTATATCCCAACCACAAGTCCGAATCTATCTCACTCCAAACCAAAAGGGCTGCAACACACTCATTTTGTTTAGATACATGCAACACAAGAAGCTATGGTGCAGTGGACTCGTTGAGGTTGCTTTATCTATTTTTGCATTGTATAAAAGGATGCACATCACAGGTACTCTTTTAAAGTTTCTTTTCCTTTCAAAGTGGCTTCCTTCTGTTGATTATATTTGCATAATTGTATATGTTTCTAATTCTTGGAGCTTCATTCTGTCAAGCTGACTAAATTTAGGACAGGTCGCATTAAGCTCACTACTAATAAAATGAAACAATTGGGTAAGGCAGGGTTGCTTATGCTCAAGTTATATCGAGATAAGCTTTACTTTAGCATTTGAGTAATGGAAAAGCAACTTAACATTCACTGCACTCTGAAGTTTACTTATTCACATTTGTATAGAATACAATCCAAATAAGGATTATAATCATTACACTTAAACAAAGCTTTCATGTCAGTTCAGCTAGTACTTTTAGATTTCTGGCCTCCAAAATACTTATTGTTGTGTTGGCACTACATAAGCTTGGAATTGATCAGTAGTCCCTCTTTTGTTATGTCTTTCTGGTTAATGCTCGGTCAATGCTTATCACTCTCTTGGTTGGTCTTTGAATTCTGGAATCATAGCTCCCAGGCCCTGCTCTTATGCACTAAGTATGACCGTATCTCTGTGTGTTTACACAAAATACAAATTACAGGACTTTCAACAGTGATAGAATTTAAAGCTAAAATTTCAATTTCCTAGCAGTGTTTTTATTTTGATATGAAGTATTTGGTTATATTGGGCCAAACACGGAGAACATGAAATGTTTTTAGTTGTGGGTCTGTTCTTCTTATACAATTCGTGTCTATGATGCCACCTATTTTGGATTGTGGGTGGATATTTCGAAGCCTATTATGGTTAGGAGGATATGCTTTGATGCTCTTATATTGAAAATGGAAATCTTTTTGTGGAGGGGTCTGCTTTGTATGAATAGCTAGGGATAAAGATGTAGTCATCTCCCTTCTGTAGCTTTATACAGCAGGGCACTTTATAGTGCTAAGAATGGTTGCATGGATGGAATCTAGTAGGTAAAATGACTAGATGCAATTGGTAGAATCCACTGTAGTCTATGTTACTTGAGGTTCCTGTACCTGCAAAATTCCATGAATAAGAGTGATATGCATATATTTAGATGCTCAGACTTCTGAGAATTACCACAATATTGTGATCACTTGTTTATGTGCTAATTTCCTAATGAGCATGTACTGAAAATAGTGAACTTTGCAAGTATAGCCCACAAGTCTGTTAGGGTCACAGACTGGTTTATTAGCATTTGACTGCTGCTCAAGGGATGTTAACTATAATCAAGAATTCAACAAAAAAAGCACTAACTTCAAACTTTGAGGCACCTAAGTCTGTCACAATTAATATTATCTGCTTAATGCTTGTTGTCAGCCATATTTTGGTTAGATTCTCTAATATAAAAGGTTGTTTCAGGAGTTCAGTAGGTAGGTTCCCATTTCAAAGGAGTGGGGGCAATTATATTTAGAAATTCAGCAGATTCTTTTTTTTTTAGCTAAATGAAGAGATCATTATATAAAATAAAAATATCTCTAGAACTCGCAGTTGTCACCAATAAATAACAATCACAACTCTACGCATCAAACAATCAAAACCCTTCCTTGTTGATACTTTCTCAGCATATTAATTCATAGGGGTCAACTTAATTCTTGGAATGCGGATTTGTAATGAGAGCACACATGCTCTCTGGCGTTCAACCCCAAGCTTTCAGCTCATCACCTGAAATCCCTGTATTAACTTTGTGTCTGATTTATTACCTTTAAGATGGAGAACATAGAACATGAATCACATTTTCTACTCTAAACCGGATAGATTTCTATATAATAATAACAGAAGATCCAAGTTCTATGTTCATTGAGCTAGTTAGAAAGCTGTTATATAATGATTCCTTTTATTTGATTTCTGGTGGTATAACAAACACTTATTACTACACGCAGTTCATGTATATTAATAGAAACATTATTTCCATTAGCATAATCATGCCAATGTACAGGAAGAAAGTTTTAAATTAAGGGTGGAGTAGAGGAACAATTTCTGTAGTCAGGGCTTTTCATTTGTGTAGTAGCCTAGGGGAGACTTTTGAAAACTGAACAAAATAAGAATCAAATCCAAGATCTGCTCCTGGCAGGCAGGTTGCTTCACCACTGAGCTACATCATCCATTCTATGACAAGCGTAAATAAAGTTGCAAATTGCAATTTCCAATAGAGAAATATATGAAAGAACATGCCATGAGTCAATGAAACAATAGAAACCATGGATTTAAGAAAAAAGTCCTAAGCAATATTATAATGCATCAACTATATTCTTTGGGCATCGATGGTGTCAAATGATGAAGAGGAATGTCTGTCTTGAATTTTGACTTTGATATATGCTATTTGCTCCTGATATTTCACAGGAATTCAGTATAAAGAATTTAGAATCATATAGCTCATCCCGACATTTTTACAACGTATATGCTCGAAATCAACCATTGCATTTGCCATGAAAGTACTAGAATAAGAAAATAAGGCATATTGATGGACATATTCATGAAATTTATCATACTTCTTGAAAAATCATATAGTTCGTAAACAAACCAAATACTAAATAGCATGTTACATGATAGAAAAAAAATCATATATTGATCCATGGAAGTCAGCCAGATATATAGCCATGTATATGCTCGTATGGTCCTATGAATACCCAAAAAATGACTAAAATGATTTAGAAATAGTAAATACCAGCATAGCTTGTGGAGGAGAATATGCATCAGGTCATCAACAAACCCTATGCGAGCCAAATCTCTTTACTACCATCATGGGGATGTCTCAGGTGATGAGCTCTTCTTAATTTATTAACACATATATACACCTAAGCATCCAACACTATAAACTGGAATTCAGAGAAAATCTCTGAGCCCCGAGGCTAACAATGCATCATGGATGTCTCAGAAAGGGTCTTCCATTAGGAGCCAGTGCTACCTCATATTTTCCACTGCAGTCATGAAGACATTGCTCTGCATGGTGGAATGCTCATTTGAAGACACCAAAACCAAACAAGAGACTTATCATAACAGTGAGAAAAATAAGGCATGAATACACCTTACAGATAGTACCACAACACATTTTTGCAGAGCCCTGGTAACTCTCACTGAATGTACTTTATCACAATCTATGTGTAAATCCTTTCAGCCACAAAGCTTTGGTCAATGCAAGCTCCCTACTTATACTTCGGACGCCCCATTTAATCAGTTATAAAGGCTCTCCACCCTACTGTAATTAATGTATGGTCTGGGATATGCTTCATGTAACCATTGCATTAGGCAACAGACAACAAGCAATAAATGGCAGGCCTCTTCACATCATGTTGGGTTCTCTGCTTCAATAGGAGGAAGCACAAAGATTCATGATGTTCAGTGGTGGAGTTTTTCGAGCTTCGGCCCTCTTGGTTTCGATCTAACAAGTGAAACTGCAGCTGCCATGGCATCTGCATCGATGGCATTTCGAGAATCTAATCCTACCTATGCCCATTTACTTCTACAACATGAAATAGAGATATAAACTAATATTTAATCAAATCCTGGATCTATATAGTGCCGAGAGAGTATTAAAACTCCCCGGTTCACATTTGTCTTGCTGCAGTCAGTTCTTCACGGTTCACATTTGTCTTGCTGCAGTCAATTCTTCACATGCACCAATCTATTAACTCCACTAATTCGAGCCCTACTATAGTTATTCCTTTACATACAAACAACTTGTTCCATTTACAGTTATTTGTATTTGTTGATAAATACAGTGGCAAATATGATAGAGGAAAATTTGCAGAATAAGCAGCATGCCATAACTCGACGAAAATTGTGGAGGAGGAGGCGATGATTTCTACCTGTAGATCCCCGCGTGTTGATGGATGGCTGTCAGAGAATCCTGCACAGGATGACAGAGCAGAGAATTCTGCGTGTAAGAGATGTAGAGAGAATAAGCGAGAAACCCAAATCGTATTAGGAATTTAGGAATTACAACGCGCTCCTCCATAACCATAACTTGCGGTTTGAGGCGTCGTTGTTTGCGATTAATGTTTGCAGTTTGAGTCGCGCGATTTATGTTAGCAGTTTGGAGCAGTTGCATTTTGGCAAGCCAGCGTGGAAATTAGCAGTTTGGCGCAATTGGGTTTGGCAAGCCAGCGTGGCAACGGATGGGCTCAGCCATCTATGGGCATCGGATGTGAAGAGAACTGCCATAGGCGCATTAAATGCCCCATGGCAGGCTACTTATTGCTTACCGACTTAGGTGTGTCACCCCACGAAAGGAATGACGTTGGGATTCATTCCAACAAAATATAATTGAAGAAGAGTGTCGTTTTCTAGAAATGTGTACGAACTTTAAAAATTTAAATATACAAATTAAAGAGAATCACAAGTCAATGTCCGTAACTTGAACGCGATAGAAATTTTCCGAAAGCCTTATTTTCTATGCTATTCACCCATTAATGCTGTTAAGAGTACCACTGAACATGCCATGTCCATGCCATGGGCATCGATCATCAAGACGGGCAAAAAGATGTGCTTGATGGTACGTACCGTGTACACCACTCCGACTGTTTTAATTGCATTAATGCGAGCGGACCACTCTATTTCAAATTCGCGTAGTCGCGCCAAAAACAAAATTGATTGCGTTTTATCTGATTCCATCCGTCTTACTCCTCGGGCTGCTATTTCTGGTGGTGGAAGCCTGTTTTTCATTAATTAATTACAGGCTACACCCCATCTTCATCTGCTGCTGTTATTCCATTTGGATCCGGGGATCTGGCAATTGCTTCCGCTTTCTTTGTTATTGGAGCAGCAAAACCCCAATTTATTGGTAGAGCTGCCGATCAGATGGCGAAATACACAAAACTGGTGGATGCAGGTATAAGGATCGCCCACCAGGTTTAATTCTCACTGCCCTCAGACGTCGCATTTGTATTATCATCCAAATTCTTCCAAAAATGAGGCCGAGGGCGCCTTCTCTGGAGAAATACAGGGCGCTCGCTCTCCTGCCCTGCAACTCTCTGTATCTGGTGCCGATTCAACGTTTGAGATGTAAGGGGATGGGGACTGGCCCCGCATCGTATTCCCTAATTACTCTTATTTCTCGTTTTACATTTGATCTTATCATGACATTCAATATCAAAATATATGGCAGATGCTTCTCTTCTTATCATTGAAAATGAATTTTGGTTCACTTCACCCATTTCTATCGATTAATTCATTGATTTATATGTATGGGCTTAAATCATGAAAATTGTTAGCTAATCGCAGCATTCAAGTTGTGCATTTCCATACTTTCAGACCGATTTATCCTTGGGCTGTCTTGTGTATTAGTGAGGCATTTTTTACAGATGATTATCCAGATGGTGTTTAAAATTCTTAAAAAATGTGAAAAAAAATATATCAATTAGCTGTAAGAAATGGGTGTAAAGGTTTTTTTCGGCTGTCTCATGGAATAGGTAATTCACTGCGTGACTATCATATCGAGAAGTTGCATTTTGAATTAAAGGATTCGTATCTGTTTTTGGTTTTTTGGGGGCTGGATTTATATCCATTTGAATCTTTAATTTTAGGTTTTACATTTATATAATTTGAATCTTTAATTTTAGGTTTTACATTTTTTTTTATGGTTAATAATTTATATTTTAATTTTAAATTAAAATATAAAGATTATTTTTATATATTATTTATTGATAAATTTAAAATGCATTTTAATTTATTTATATTCCAAAATTAAATTAAATGTAAAGATTATTTTTATATGTTATTTATTGATAAATTGAAAGTGAATTTTAATTTATTTATATATTAATCGTTTATAATTTTTGAATTTTTTGAATTTCTATTATTAAATAATTTTATATTTTTTAATTTTTTGAATTATTATTATTAAATAATTTTATATTTTATAAATGAGTATTATATATGTTTTGATTTTTGAGTAATTTTTAAACCAACATATATTTATGTTAATTTAAAATATATTAAATGTACAAACTTTTTTGGATAACAAAACACAAAAAATATTTGCATTTCAAGATATTTGATCTTTCTTGATTAACACACAAATAAGTTAAGTCCATATTAACCATTGAAGAAATTAGACATCTCCTTTAAACATGGAATTACAAAACACCTACCAAGAGAATATTTACTGAACTTGCATATTGACATATTTTATTTATAACCCACGTTCCTTTTTTGTTATTAATATATTTTTAAAATGTTTTATATCCACTCTATTTTAAGAATGAAATGAATTGCACATCTCATTCAAGTGAGAATATGACAAATTTTTTTCTTTTTAAATTTCAACTACTTAATTTTTCTCTTTATAGAATTGATATGAAGTTATATTTATGTATATAGGCATATATATTTTGGAATATGGTTTATCAATACTAAACAATTGGATGCCAATGATTTAACTTCCATAAAATATTGTATTCCTTTTATTTAAATTATTTAATTAAAAAACTTATATGAGCAAATGTCATATAAAATGAGTTATGACTTTTGGGCATGTGGTATTGATCCATGCTATTGTAAGAAAATCTATTTACATATTACGAACGTCCATGATAAAATGAGGTGGCATGTATTATGATTTTTTTATACTTATTATCAACCATTTGATTTATATGGCTACATACACATATTTATTTATGGCTAACACTAAAACATGTTTTATTATTAATAAATTTTTGTTTTACACTATAATATCAATAATATCATTAACTCCATAATCAGTAGTGAAAAAATTACACCTTTTCCTAACATCTCCCCCATTTTGGGCTACAAAGCAACCCAAGAACAAAGTTCAAAGACATTGTAAGTTATACTCATTATGAAGTCAACATGGACAAATTTAACCTAAGTGGAGAGGATAACAATATTTCTCCCAACAACCGAATTTATATGAGATTTACAAATAAGGGATGAAATTATATATAGAGAAAAAAATATGATTTATATGATAGAAAGAATTGTGGTGGATATTTTAATTATATTATGTAAGTAATGACAAACTTTTCAACTTAGTATAAAGAAGAGATATTTAATTATAATATTGACGATGTGATTTTTTTTTCTAGTTTATTTATTTACCAATTGGCCAACCAGTATTGGTAAATAAATAAATTAGAAAAAAAAAGCACATCATCAATATTATAATTAAATATCTCTTCTTTATACTAAGTTGAAAAGTTTTTCATTACTTACATAATATAATTAAAATATCCACCACAATTCTTTCTATCATGTAAATCATATTTTTTTCTCTATATATAATTGCATCCCTTATTTGTAAATTTCATATAAATTTGGTTGTTGGGAGAAATATTGTCATCCTCTCCACTTAGGTTAAATTTGTCCATGTTGACTTCATAATGAGTATAACTTACAATGTCTTTGCACTTTGTTCTTGGGTTGCTTTGTAACCCAAAATGGGGGAGATGTTAGGAAAAGATGTAATTTTTTCACTACTGATTATGGAGTTAATGATATTATTGATATTACAATGAAAAACAAAAATTTATCAATAATAAAACATGTTTTAGTGTTAGCCATAAATAAATGTGTATGTAGCCATATAAATCAAATGGTTGATAATAAGTATAAAAAAATCATAATACATGTCACCTCATTTTATCATGGACGTTCGTAATATGTAAATAGGTTTTCTTACAATAGCATGGATCAATACCACATGCCCAAAAGTCATAACTCATTTTATATGACATTTTCTCATATAATTTTTTTAATTAAATAATTTAAATAAAAGTTAGAAAAATCATAACTACTTAATAAATCTCAACCTTTGATTTGTGTAATAAATTATAAAATACAATATTTTATGGAAGTTAAATCATTGGCATCCAGTTGTTTAGTATTGATAAACCATATTCTAAAATATATATGCCTATATACATAAATATAACTTCATACCAATTCTATAAAGAGAAAAATAAAGCAGTTGAAATTTAAATAAAAAAAATTGTCATATTCTCACTTGAATGAGATGTGCAATTCATTTCATTCTTAAAATAGAGTGGATATAAAACATTTTAAAAATATATTAATAACAAAAAAGGAATGTGGGTTATAAATATATGATAGTCACGAAGTGAATTACCTATTCCACGAGAGCCGGAAAACACCTTTACACCCATTTATTACCAGCGAATTGATATATTGTTTTTCACATTTTTAAAGAATTTTAAACACCATCTGGATAATCATCTGTAAAAAAATGCCTCACTAATACACAAGACAGCCCAAGGATAAATCGGTCAGAAAGTATGGAAATGCACAACTTGAATGCTGCGATTAGCTAATAATTTTCATATTTAAGCCCATATATATAAATCAATGAATTAATCGATAGAAATGGGTGAAGTGAACCAGAATTCATTTTCAATGATAAGAAGAGAAGCATCTGCCATATATTTTGATATTGAATGTATTTTGATATTGAATGTCATGATAAGATCAAATGTAAAAAGAGAAATAAGAGTAATTAGGGAATACGATGCGGGGCCAGTCCCCATCCCCTTGCATCTCAAACGTTAAATCGGCGCCAGATACAGAGACTTGCAGGGCAGGAAAGCGAGCGCCCTGTATTTCTCCAGAGAAGGCGCCCTCGGCCTCATTTTTGGAAGAATTTGGATGATAATACAAACGCGACGTCTGAGGGCGGTGAGAATTAAACCTGGCGGGCGATCCTTATACGCGCATCTACCAGTTCTGTGTATTTCGCCATCTGATCGGCAGCTCTGCCAATAAATTGGGGTTCTGCTGCTCCAATAACAAAGAAAGCGGAAGCAATTGCCAGAAGAAGCCCCGGATCCAAACGGAATAACAGCAACAGATGAAGATGGGGTGTAGCCTGTAATTAATGAATGAAAAACAGGCTTCCACCACCAGAAATAGCAGACCAAGGAGTAAGACGGATGGAAACAGATCAATTTTGTTTTTGGCGCGACTACGCGAATTTGAAATAGAGTGGGCCGCTCGCATTAATGCAATTAAAACAGTCGGAGTGGTGTACATGGTACGTACCGTCAAACAGATCTCTCCGCCCGTCTTGATCGATGCCATGGCATGCTCAGGGGTATTCTTAACCGCATTAATGAGCGAATAGCATAAAAAATACTGGTTGTCAAAATTTTCTGTGTATAAATTAAAAAAGCTCTAGAGTCTTTAGACTTGAAAATTGTCTTGAATTTTGTTAACGTGTACATGTGGCAAGAGCATTAGGAGGGAATATATTCGCAGGAATCTATTGTGTACTATTTTGAAGTTCAATTCTCCGAAAAACTTATAGTTCTTCAATATATCATAATTTATTATTATTATTCATTATTTTTTTCTTATATAATTGAGACACACCATATAGTCTTCTTATTTATTAATTATTTTATTTTTCTATAATTCACAAATACATAATCGAATAATAAACTTGTTTATAGAGATAGTAAGTGGTAGTTTAATAAAATAGTAAAATATATGTCATAATCAATGAAAGATGGAATTTAATCTCGTGTGTAAAGTCACATGAATCATCTCAATTTTGGATACCACGTTACTTCAAAACGGTGGATGCCTTATTGGTTAGGTAGATCGGTGGATGCCTTATTGGTTAGGTAGATCTGTGTCGTATGGTACTGGGTATTGCTAGCCGACATGCCACTCTTTTTCGTTTTTAAATATTTGTTCGTATTTTGAACATAATGCTTTTCCACCACTTCAGTCTTAGCAGCCTTGTAATATAATATTGTTATTATGTAGCGATGTAGAAGCTTCAACCAAACCAAGCAGGCCACTCCATGATTATGATGGATTATCTAATGCTTATTCCTTGCAGTTTTAAAGTAAACCGAAATTTCTTTCTTTATAAAACCATGTAATGTGATAGCAATTTATCTCAAGCTCTAACATTTTATTTGCATGGTGTTGTCAAACATACTCCATGCAAATGCCGTATAAATTAAATAAAATTAAATATGCTTAAGTTTGGATAACAAGGAAGGTAAATTTGGAGATCCATTTGGTAAAAATAGTTAGCAAAAATAATGGATTTTTGTGAAAAAATCTATGTACAAGCTTCATGTTACGATAAAATTGCAAAATTAGATACCCTATTTACAAACCAATGAAAGACAAAGAGATTAACGTAATCAAAATTTTGATTCATATAAATGGAAAACAGCTACGCTTTATATTTATTTGTTTGCCCTAAATAAAAACAAATCTATGGTTTCACTTTAAATGTGGTTGTGGAGACTCATGTTCGAAATCCACGAGACCAATAAAATATATAATGATACCTCGAAAATAATTTGTTTTCTGAATGCCACTTTCAGTTGGCTTTTACACTACATGACGGTGATATCAAATTAAAAAAATATATAAATATTTTATCAAATGTACTATTTTCTATGATTTACTGGGGCTCCGTACAGTCGGCAACTTTTTATGGTAAAATGATATTAAATATGCGAACTTTACTGGGGCTAATCGTAAGTCGTGAACATCTTCTACCAATTTACAGCTACACTATGCTTACACTTTGTTCGCTTTAGTGTCGTGTACAAGTTTACTAATTGGGGTATATTTTAAAAATTTTGTTCGAAATTTAACACGATTGTATGTGGATTATAAATTTGCATTATTAAATTTTGAAAAAGCAAAAAGTATATAATTGTTAAAGTAAAGTGACTTAACGTTAAGGAATATTTGTATTTCAAAATCATTATATTTATGAAATATTTGTATTTTATTTTAAGGGATAAATTTTTATTAGTTATATTAGAAATATCTATTTTAAAGGATAATTTTTTATTAGTTTAATTAGAAAAATCCATTTTAAAAGATAATTTTTTAGTATTTTTACTAGTTGAATTATATAACTTTTTAGTGTCTCAATCAAAAAAATCTATCTTAAGGGATAACCTTTTACTCTCTTATTGGCGCAACCACAGAGCCTTAAGGGATAACCTCTTACCACAAAACCTTAAGGGATAACTTCTTATTGGCTCAACCACAAGCCTGACAGAAAAAGTGTTGAGAGAATTGAATGGGTGGCCTCTCAATAGAAAATGTGATTTAAAAACTGGGATTCATCCCAAATGAGCTAAAGCAGCCAATTACGATAGTATTTTTGTTGTATATATATATATATATATATACAACAAAAATTAAATTAATTATTATTATATTTTAATTTTTTGTAAGTAAAGGTATTCACATTATATTAATAGGAGAATGTACATAAAATGCAGTCTAGAGGTCATGGGGGATCTTCGCCCATCAGCCTTCAAAGTAATCTTCCCCTGAGAGGTGAAACAAGAGATTGTAACACAAAAATTCCTGTGCTGCTAAGAGGGTAAACCATAGACAGTAGCACAAAATTGCAGTTTTGAGGTTGTTACATAACATGAAAAGAAACATAATTTTTGTAATTGTAGACTATGTGGCGCTAAGCCACAAATTAACAACCCTCGGAGAAAATTTCGTAGTGCCAAAACATACCAGAGCAATGAAAAACATAGGAAACTTAATCAACTTAATGGAGACTTTTTGAAGAGTCGACTTGTTGTAGTTGAGCCCGTCTAGCATTGAATACATGGTGGTGACAACTTCTTCATGCATCACCTCTATAATATAGCACCCATAAGGACTAGGGCGAGGAGGAGAGTTGTAAGAGCTATTACTTGGGAAGTTGTTGATGATGGAGTTGCTTCTGGATATTTGCAAGCAGGTGAGGAACGACCTCTAGGAGCCATGAAGATGGAGGAGGGGGGTGGAAGCTAAGCCCATGGGAGGGGAAGAAAAATTTGAGGGAACAGGAGAGGATAGGGAGGGGTAGTTGGGAGGGAAGTCAATTTGTCCTTTTCCCAGCCTTGAGTTGGCAAGCGAGCATATTATGAAGAGCCCAAAGTTTGTTCCTTTTGTGGCTGGTCTCCTCTACTTCGAGATCGAGGACCTGAAGGTGGATGTGAGGTGGGATGTCATTTTCAAACAATGCCAATAAAACATTGTCATCAAAGGTGGTTGGGGGGTGCTCTCTTATCTTACCTCGAAGGGCGTGATGACCTCTTCCCCATTCATGGCTCATGGTAGAGCTGCAAGGTTTAGAGGGTTAGGGATAT
This sequence comes from Pinus albicaulis, assembly GCA_034641835.2. Lineage (NCBI taxonomy): Eukaryota > Viridiplantae > Streptophyta > Pinopsida > Pinales > Pinaceae > Pinus > Pinus albicaulis. The sequence goes on along the minus strand of CM076583.1, from coordinate 300,181,460 downwards.
GGCACGGTGGAGAAAGTGGAGGTTGAAGCGGGGTAGGTGAGTGGGAGAGGCCAAGATTTGAGTGAGGAAATAGAGGGAAGTAGCATATGGTAGCCATGGTGCAAAGTAATAAACCTAACAAGGTAGCAGGTGAGACATCAAGTCGAATGTGTGAAATCAAGCCAAGGAGACCTGAGGTGACAGGTTTAGAGAGCATGACGACCAACTATGATATGGAGGGAGTGATGATTTCTAGGTAGAGGGCGTCGTCATTCCTCTATAATGCAAGTGGCATAGGCAGTACAGACACCTAGATCTGAAGAATTTTTATTATATTTTTAACATTATATAATATTTTATATTAAATTGACATTAAAAAGTAAATCAATTGTCACAATTAATAATCTCTTTAATATAAAATATAAAATTATAAAATATATTTAATTATAATCTAATCTCGATGTAATTAATTATTTATTTAATTTACATTATGTAGAGTATTACTTAGCTTGCCCCTTATCCACTTTGCTAACTACTATATATCTAGCTAAAGGAGAATTAATACCAGTGACAACATGACGACATGGTTTCTACGAATAAATTGAGACATGGTATGTTTTACCAATGAATAGAGTTATATTTGTGGAATTTCTTAAATTTGTCAAAATTTATTCAACAATTTTGATAAGCTTCATCAAACCTTGTATTTATGGTTTAGTTAATCCTATCACTAAAGCCATTGTGCTTATATCCCTATTTTATTAGTCATTGTTTGGGTTTAGTTAATCGTAATAATTGTGCTTATATTCTTATCTTATTAGTCACTTCCTAGGCACCACTTTAGGAAATATTTAATGTTAATGTTTAACTTTGAAAAACAAAGATTTATTTTTCAATATTATTGAAAAGTTATTTTTTAAACATGTGATTGGACCATAATTTTGAAGGTTTATTGCAACCTTTTTTCCATGTACATAACTACCTCATATTTTTTTGCCATAATTGTTTTTGACCTAGTTGTAATACTTATGCCTTGTTTTTAAAATATTTGTAATCATTACTAAGTTTGCATAAATTTTAAGTGAGTAGTAACCATTACTAAGTTTGCACATTTACCCTTATACTCCTACATATTATTTTCAAATATATTAAAATATTAAAAAATATAATTGTAATCAAAAGCAAATGTCAAACAAGAAATTGGTAGTGAACATGATTTTTCATTCAAAGATTCAAGTCTTCTTATATGTTTAATAAAAAATTTAACTCATTCAAATTTACATTAAAAAATATTTTTTTAGTCTCCATTAAAACATATAATTGTATTAGTTTTTAAAGAAAAAATATAAAAAAACTGAAATTATAAATAAATCTTTTATAATTTTCAATAGTATTAAAAATTTAACTTTTTTTAAATTATATTATTTTACTATATTATATAGTTACAACTTTATTTTAATTTAATTATATTTATTTTACTCAAAATTTTTAATTATTTATCATATTTTTTTCACATATATGTTTAATATCAATCTATATTTATCTTAATTCTGGATTTACCAAGTTTTGAGAGTAATCAAATTTCTTTTCACTCTAAAAGAGATTTGTATCTCAAGATATTTGATCCCTTGTGCTTGGTAGATTGGAGTTAAAATGAATCTAGATTCGTTAATTAAAACACATCTATTTTTCCATTTTTAAAAATATATTGCCATATATCCACATGCGGTAAAAAAAAATTAAACATAGTTTGAACTTCATTTAACTTGCAAATTTCCAAATAAAAAACTTAACATGTTCAAACCAACAAAACACATCTATTTTTCCATTTTTTAAAATATATTGCCATATATCCATATGCGGTAAACAAAATAAAACATAGTTTGAACTTCATTTAACTTGCAAATTTCCCAATAAAAAACTAACATGTTCAGACCAACAAAATACATCTATTTTTCCATTTTTTTTAAATATATTGCCATATATCCACATACCCTAAAAAAAATTAAACATATTTTAAACTTCATTTAAAGCAAATTTCCAGATAACAAACTAACATATTCAAACAAAAGACATCTATTTTTCCATTTTTTAAAATATATTGCCATATATCCACGTGCGGTAAAAAAATTAAATATAGTTTGAACTTCATTTAACTTGCAAATTTCCAAATAAGTTATAGATTATACGTGACCAACAAACTAACATGTTTAGAAATATATTAATACATGCACACAATGTTAAGTTTTTGTCAATAATCTATGTAGTTTAACTTTATTTAATAAAAATAGTTTTGTATTTTTTCTTTTAACAAGAAATGTTCTTATAATTGAATAAAATATACATAGAATCTAAATAAATATGTTGATGATGACGGCTGATATTATATCTAAATTTTAAATATTAAAATTAAAAATAAAAATAAAAAATAAAATTATTTATTAATTTTTTTTTTAAATTTAAAATATTAAAAATAAGACAAATAATTTTAAAAAGTATTATTTATTAATTTTATTTTATAGAGTTGAAAAAATTATATATAATTATTATAGTTAAAAGTTTTAAACTTAAATTGCATTTGAATTTTATAAATGGAAATTGTATAGAAAAAATTAATTATTATTTTTAAGATCAAATAAATAAATAAAAAGTGAACTTTGATTAAAACATACTAAAAATAATAATTTAAATATATGGATAACCTAAATTTAAGAAATAAAAGTTAAAATATCTAAAATTTGTATTTTTAGAAAAGCTTTAATTTATAGAATAATAATTTAAAGAATAAATCTTTCTATTTTTTACTAAGTTTTAGTGAGTGTGAAGCTTTTTGTAAAAATATATTGGAGGTTAAAAAAGGAGACATAAAAAATATAGGAGGGAAACTATTTTTCTTCCAATAATATTTAATTATTCATTATTTTAAAATAATTTTTTTAAAAGTAGATAGAAGAGTAGAAGGAAAAATAATTAAAATACTTGAAAGCTAGACAACATTTAAATATTTAAAAAGAATTAATGTTAATATTAATATGAATTGAAGCCTATTAGTTTTAGTGAAAATTAATCATCATTATCGTTATCCTCATTGAAGAGACAACTTACCCTATTGGAATTTCTTGAAAACATTTCTTTATTTTTATCTTGTAAGCATTACACAGATTTCTAGATGGCATCTTTAGCTTCTCAACAATGCTATCATCCATTTACAAAAGAATTCCATAAAACATATTTTTGTTGATAGTGTGTTTCAAGGTAATGTTTTCCCTTAGAATTTATTATATTAAGTTTCATTGAAAAAACTAAGAGGGAATTTAATCCGTTAGTAATCCAACACTCAATTAGAACAAAGGGACAATAAGCCACTTCCAATCTTTTGGAAAAACATGTACAAATATTTGATCTCTCAATTAGAAAAAAAGGAAAATAAGCCACTTCCAATCCTTCGAAAAAACATGTAGTAAAAAAAAATGTTTATTTTTATCTATAATCTTAATAGAAGAAGAAAATATGGTATTTAATGAATGGAAGGGATTAATGGTGGTATATAGCTTCATCTTGAATGAATGGCAGACTGGGGTGGTGTGAAAAAAAAATGGAGATGTTTTGCTTCAACTAATTTTAGGGAAAAAGATGACAAAGTGTAGGTTATATGCTACAATATAACAAGACAATGAGAAATTCCATTGTCTTTTACTCTTAATAAATAGAAAAGTGTCAAAACCAAAATTTAAAGGATGTTGTTTAGGTTCCCTTATCCTCATACAACTTTACTACAAATATAAAGTAATGAACATATCAAACCTCTATATGTTAAATTATATATATTCAACAAATATAGGCATGAAAATAATGATTGTATATGGATTTTATTAACATTAAAACCATAACATATAATATGCAATTTTGTATTCAACAACAACTAGTAGTTTCAATGATATGTTATGGTCACTTTGTTAGATAGAGGAGTTTCTTTTGTGAATGAATTCATATATGTTAGTGAAGAAAAATTATCCATCTCAATAATCATTGTATTTTATAAATGCAAAAATAAGCAACATAAAAAATACTAGCTTAACCTTTGTTTAGATAATTCCCATGAATGAAAATTAAGATTCATTTTTGTTTAGATCATTCCCATGAATGAAAATTAAGCATCCTCTTTGTTTAGGTCATTTCCATGAATCAAAAGATTAATATTAGTTAGATAATCCTTATTCAACAACAAAAAAGGTGATGCATAAACAAGAATAAAAAATTATATCATTGAACCAAGATGCTCATTCTACAACCTAATATAAGAGAGATGTGAAATTGAGCAAAGAGGCTCATTCTACAGCCCCTTATCAAAGACATGAATATAATAAAAAATGTCTATATAATAAAAAACAAAAATGAATATAAGTGTAACATCAATAATCTCACTCTTAGTGGCCATACTAAGGAAAAGTGGTAAAAATAATTTACTCACTCTCAACCATAAATAAAACATTTTAAATAGTTTCTCATTTTTATTCAAATTTGTAGAGGTGCAAACAGTTAATTCAAATCTTGATTGTGGAGGTGCAAACATTTTATTCAAATTTTGCATTCTAAAAGAAATGATCTCTGTCAGCGGTATAGACATTTTATTCAAAATTCTTACTAGATACATGATTAAAATAAATCTATAATAGTTGACAAAAAAATGATAAAATATATATAACAGTTAATCAATAATGAAATTTAATAACCTATGTAGAAGCTCACGCATCATCCCAATTCTTGATACTGAGTTTTACTTCAAACGGTGGATGCTTTATTGGTGAGGTAGAGGTGTATCGTATGGTGGTGGTATTGCTAACCGACATGTCTGTCTTTTTCGTTTCTTAGTATTTGTTCGTATTTTGAACATTTATATAGCCTTTTCCACCACTTCAATCTTAACAACGTTGTATTGTTACGTTACGTAGCGATGCAGAGGCTTCAACCAAAACCTAACACCCCACCCCATGTTTCATGGATTAACTAATACTTTTTCTTTACAACTTTAAATATATGAATACAAACCCTAGATTTCTTTCTTTTTACGAACATGTAATGTGATAACAATTTATCTCAAGCTCTAAATATTTTATTCGCATGGTGTTGTAAAATGATATTCCAACTTCAATGAAAGTACCTTTAATTACAGTACCTCAGGTCTCTTCAATGTTTTGACTTTTAGACGGTCCCTTTAATGTTTTGACCGTTCGGTTGGGTCATGGCTGGCTCACGGCTGTCGGCCCAAATTTTAAATCCGCACTCCCGAAAACAGAAAACCGTGGATTAAATCTCGATTTTCAGAAAATGGTGAGATTCAGAAAACCTCCGTAGTTTTTTTTAAGGAGAAGTTGCGGATTTCTGTGTTTTTTCCACTGAAAACGTGTGGACCTCCGCGTTTGCAAAAAAAAGTTGTTTTTAATTTTGTTTTTATTTTTACTGCTTTTTGCTTTGGGTTTTTTTCTCTGGATGTGCTCGCCCATGAATCTTCTGATCTTACCTCAGCTCTGATACCAATTTGTTGGATAGACAGAGGATTCAAACACACAAATAATACAAGTATTTCATGTTCTTCAATTAATCTTCAATCACTCTAAATCAAGGGGTATTTAACCTAAATTGACATACACACACACTCACATAACTCAACTTGACCAACTCTCAATTAACTCACTCACCAAATATATCTATCACTCAACTCAACTAATTCACTTAATGAATAGTCTAACAATACATGCAGGGGATAATTATATATTTTAACGAGTTGGATGTTTTTTTGAAGTTCTTAAATGAATCACCATTGGAACATAAGAGCTATGCTAACAGCGATTCAATTTATCTTCATAAATGAATTACACCTAATAAATCTCACCAAATGAACACCATTAGATTTTTCAAAGTTAGATAATTATACTAAGTAATGATTACTTCCCTAAATATATATATATATATATATATATATATATATATATATATATATTATTAAAATGCATGATTGCACCATTAAATCATCATCAAATACAAAAAAATTTAAACGAAAATTCTCATGTTTTATTCTCGATAGAATTATATTATAATTAAAAAAATAAAATTAATACCTTGTGCACATTTTCATTAGTACTAAAATAAAATGAGATTTACATAAATGCATGTAAATGTGAATGGATATTATGTTAACTATGTTTTTATGTAACAACAAATTATAAAAAAATATTAGGAATGTATAATACTTTTTTTAATCCAAAATATTTAAGATAGGGTAATGCTATATAAAGTTTGTTTTATGGAAGGATAGACTTATGTTCACTTGTTTTTTTAGGGAAATCCTCCAATGAGTTAAACTCTAATACATGTGTCTAAGGAAGAATTAATCTTTGTTTATAGCTAGATAGAAAACCCTAATTATAACCACACACTAGCTAGTGAGTAATATTTCTTTTAAGCCGTTGCATTACATTTGCTCTAAGTGAACTACCTAGTGGGTCTTATTTAATAACATAGAACGTAGTGGACCTAGTCCATCTTGCATTGAATAACCACAATTATTATTATTTTGATCGGTCTTCACCCCCACATTACACCCTTAGGGAGAATCTCACCATTCCATCCCCATTAGAAAATCATTTCCCTTAAAGCTTGTGTTGTGAATGTACAAGAAACTAGCGTCCCATCTATGAGTGCTAACAACAATATTGAAGTATTGTACAAAACCAAGGTCCCATGTACAAATCCTAACCTCAACAATTAAGTAGTGCAAGAAACCTATCCTTAAAGCAAAGTCCCATGTTGAAATGCTTATGTGGACTCCCCACTAAAGACACCTAAATGTGACAAATTATTGATTAGTGTGCTCCAAATGCACACTAGAATCATATCGATCCAAATAAATATAATCATTCATCTCATAGAGATCATCCATATAATTTCAGAAGATTGATTGTGGATTTAGAAAGAAAACTATCTTTAAAAAATATGCAAGTTAAAATTATTAGCTATAACTTGCTTTTGATATCCTAAAAAAATTTCTATATATTGTAGAATAAATTCATTGATTATTGTCCATATACCACTTATCACAAACTTCCTCTGAATCACACCGGACATTGATTTATCTTCTATACCCTCCTCTAATCAAAGTATATATCTTGCCAATGTGGTCACAAGGGTTTCTTCGGCTCATATTTAACTTGTGGGATTTCTTTATGTTTAATGTATGATGTGTTGCTGGGCCAACTTGTCACCACATTCTCTCAAACATAGGCTGCAGTTAGGGCGCCCCCGTGAAATGATGGCGTCACGTTGGTGACCAAGCCTCACTGCTGACATTCCGTTCAAGAAAGCTTCCGTGACGCACACCAGCAACTTAGTTAAGAGAAATAAAAAGACAAAATAAATGACGACAACAATGACCAAATCTGAAATATCGTCGGCCAAAAGAAGTACAGTGGAACTGTGCCATCGCCATTGCCAAGTCAGCAGATCCAGTGGGGCACGATTCTGTCTATGGGGCAGTTGGGGTTTGAGAGTTGATCAGGAGACAAAACAGGTGAAGTCAATGCATAGGCCGCGTGAATGGGAAAGGAATCGTGCGTGGTTGAGGATCAAACTGCAGAAGACTTCCGCACTCCACCGTCCATTTCGATTCCTTTTCCTCAATTTTGATTCCTCTTTCATTACTTCCTCTGCAAGTTTCTCATTCGAATCCGTCCAATCCATCCATTCCATCGGTTTCGTTAATTTAGCTCTACTCCGTACTCCGTGTTGAAGAAACTCATACGCATACCATACTGCGAATTGCTTGAACTATCGCTCCATTGGTTTATTGTTTATACTCTCTGTGTGCAGAAAGGAAGCTCGGTGTTGAAGGTTGTTGAAGAGCTTACAGCATGACCAAAGTGGATATATTGTGGCCCAACGCTCAAGCCATGGACGTGTTCAAGAAACAGGGAGCAGAGCACCAGTTGAGCTACTTTTGCAAGATTTGCAGCAAGGGATTCGTCTCAGGAAGAGCTCTTGGCGGTCACATGAGAGTCCACGCCCCTGCCTCCATCGCTGAATTTGGGAAGAGCCAGAGACCCAGAGCTTCAGATCACAAATCAATGGAAGAAAGGGAGAAGGATGAAGAGGGATTGGATAGCAATGGGAGTAATCCAATGTATGCTCTGCGAAGAAATCCCAAGCGCAGTTGGCGGTTTGAAGATCAGGACTATTCGTTTGTGTTGGGTCACAGGTTCGATTCCATACCCATCGATTCTTCCATAAATTGTGATCTGTGTGGGAAGGAATTCAGTTCCTGGGAAGGACTGTTTGGTCACATGAGTTGTCACCCTGAGACCCATCGAGATAGTAGTGATTCCCATCTTGAAGAATCACAGCAACACGAGACGCAGGAGCAAGACAAAGAAAAAAGTGAGAGTGATGTTGCGACTGAGATTGATCATCCGAGAGGGAATTCAAGCAGATTTGATGAGTGGATGAAGGGAAAGAGATCCAAGAGACCCAGGTATGGAATCCAACTTATTAATGCCCATAGCCAATTTGTTTTGGAAACCAATAATGAAGAAGAGGACATTGCAATGTGTCTTGTAATGCTTGCAAGAGGAGTAAACACTGTTACAGACCCACAAGCCCAAGTGGCTGAGGAGCCTGAACCAGGTGACCTCAAGCTTCCCAACACTGGTATGCAGCTTCCAAAATGCATCAGAAAGGAGCCCAAATCTAAGAAAATTGATGGAGATGCTGTGCTTTATGATGATGATGAGGTTAAGGCGGCCAGGTACAGATGCATCACTTGCAATAAGGGTTTTCAATCCTACCAGGCTCTGGGAGGCCACAGGACTAGCCACAAGAATGTCAAGAGCTCTTTTTCACAGATAGAGGATGAGAATGAGAGTCTACAGGAAGATATTACTGATGAGGAGCTGATTCATGGATCAGACTCTGTACTGCCTGGAAATTTGTACAAGCCTCATCCCAAGGAGAGGACTAAGGATTCTTGTGTCAGAGCAAGGGATGAAACAAGGACGATGGAGGCTGCTGCCTTTTCAAGGAAGAAGACTCCAAGGGTCCATGAATGCTCAATCTGTCACAGAGTTTTTTCTTCGGGTCAGGCTTTGGGAGGTCACAAAAGACGCCATTCGGGTGGTGCTGGAGCTTCTGATACTGTTAGTACCATTTCTAGCAACAAGGACACCCCTATGCAGCAAGAGCAGATGCCTGAAAGAGTGGAGCTGTTGGACCTAAACTTGCCTGCCCCTGTTGATGATGACTGTGATGCTGGCAACCTCAATAATTTGGGTGTTAAACCAGCAGATTCTCATGGAATTTCCAATGTCCAGACCCACAGCCCTCCTTATTTTCAGCCTTGGTTGATGGGCATCTACCAGAAACAGGGATTGTTCTTGTGCAATAATCATATCAATTTGAGAAATGATGATGAAGCGGATAATAAGACTGGAAAGGAAATTGGATTTGGCAGGGGATGTGATTCAGACTTCCCAGTCAGGGCACAACCTTGGTTGCAATTGTAAGTCAGACAATTGTCTGTAATTGATTCATTGTTAAAAATAATTTACAGTTGTATTAGTATATAGTCTGAACTTTCAAGCAATAACACCCATACTTGGTTCATCAACTGCAAACGCTAATGCCACTGTATATTCAACTTTCACTCTGCTTTTCACCAAATAATCAATCGGTAAAAGACATGATAATAATTTAGTAAAATATACTTGGTATCTGAAATGTTTTTGACCATGATGATGCCCAACGTTTTGAACATGATTTTATCTATTTGCAATATGAAATTGTAAACTCTAATCAGTAATATAATACCTTTAGTTTTTATAAGTATCACTTAATTTCTATAGGCAAACCAAGTGATAATCGGTAAAAGACATGATAATAATTTAGTAAAATATACTTGGTATCTGAAATGTTTTTGACCATGATGATGCCCAACGTTTTGAACATGATTTTATCTATTTGCAATATGAAATTGTAAACTCTAATCAGTAATATAATACCTTTAGTTTTTATAAGTATCACTTAATTTCTATAGGCAAACCAAGTGATATTCTATTAGTGTTTTTAGTTTGCATATGTCTCATAGACCAAGGATGGAGCCCAGCTCATTTGTTTTTGGAAGCCTAAGTGTTTGGAGAAAATTAAAGACTCTTATTATATTATTCACTCAACTATGGTGTAGACCACCACACACTAAGAAATCCAGCGACCATGTATGGCAAATATGGCATCTTGCTTTTGATGGTTGATGATGTTTTTTCATTATTTGAACATCTTTCTAATGAATCACAGGTTTCAACCAAATACTCTCTATATAATATAATTAACATTTATTTTTAATTATGTATTAATTAACTTTCGGGTAAAAAATAATAAACTTATTTAAATATAAGTAATGAAATATTTTGTTAATAATATGTAATCAATAATTAATTATGGGGTTTCATTTTAATTAGTTAATTAAAATAATATAATATATAATTAAAATATATTTTAAAAAATAAATAAATAATTAAAAAAATATATAATAAAAATATTTTAATAATTTAATTTATTTTTATATAAATCATTTATAAAAATATTGTTGTATATTTAAAAAAATTTATAAAAGTAAAAAATTAATAATTGTAATAATTTATTTTAATTTTTATTTTAATAAATATTTTTTTTGTAATATTATAGAATTGTTCAAAAAATAATAAAATAAAATATATTTAAAATGAGTCTTCATCCTTTGTTAACCAGTTTTTTTTTGAAGTTAAATTTATATATATATATATATAAATAAATAAAGGTAACATTAAAATATAAGGCAGATATTATAATCTCTTTAATACTAAACTATTAGATATATATATATATATATATATATATATATATATATATATATATATATATATATTTTCCCTATATTAAATTGTAAAATATATTTAATTTTTTTCAATATGATTATGATATTAAACTATGACATATATTTAATGTTTTCAATATAATTATTTGATTATCCTAAATAAACAGAGAAAAAATAAATTATAAAATATATTTAATTTCTTTAAATGATTAAAAAAAAAAAACAAGTAAAAATACGTCATTCCCATATACACAATTCTCTTTTTGAGGTTACAGTTCTGGTTTGATAAGTTATTTTGTTATTAATACTAGTCAAAATAAAAAAGATAATTTTAGTTTTTGAGATTGGGGTAGATTACCTCTTTATAATAAGTTAGATTTCTTTTTTTCTCTAACCCCTTATCATTCCACAACTTATCCTTAAATTTGGAATAATAATTTTTTTGATATTATGATATTATCCTTATTGGTGTTGGAGTAGTTGTCACATTTACCTTATTGGTAATCAATTAGTTAGATTGATCGCCACCTTGGGAACATGGGACTAACCACCCACTCGAGGTAATGGTAAGGGTTTGGAAGTTTACTGATACCTAAATGTTTTGGTGTAAATAAAAACCTTAATATGCTATCAAATACCTACATGTTTTGGTGTAATTGAAATCCTTAATATGGTATCAAAGCCTTGACCCAAGTTCAGTTCCGAGGTTATATTTAAGTAAGGATATTGGAGTAATTGTTACATTAACCTCATTGAGAATCAATTAAGTGGACTAATCACCTACTCAAAATAATGATAAAATTTAAAAAAATTACAAATACTCATGAGTTTGAGTTATAAAAAAAAACTAAGTAATTTACTGAAAAATATAAATTTCAATTTATCATTATCACATTTCCACATCATCTTCCAATTGCAATTATAATGTATTTCAAACCATTATTTTTTCCATTCTAATTATTTTGCTAGCCCAGAGTACGCTTGTTTCCACATTATTTCAAATTACGACAGTACCATTTTTTAAGACAAACTTAATATACTTGAAAATATTTTAATACTAATATGGTTTATTAGTAATTTAGTACCCACCTCAAAGGCTGAAAGGGACTATAGTTTTAAATAATTCAACTTGAATTGTAATAATATGTATAAAAGCATTTTACTATATCAATGTTTTGTTTTAAAATATTATTAGTATTTTTAAATACATTTTTTAATAGAAATGATTGACAAGTGAGAAGTGAATCTCATATCATTGGTTCGAGGGTGAATGGGATCGGACCATATCCCAATCTTCTCTACATCCTTGAAACTAGTGTTTCCCCCTCCCACTTGGGTGGGGGGCGGGCGGTAAGTATAAAGACATATTGGACTTAGGGGCAATCCTCGACTCACTAACAAACCATAAGATATATCATAAAATCATTAGATAGAGGGGATGTCACTAAGCTGTGTAGTTCCTCCGAGAAATGGAACCGGCCTATATGAACATCCAAAATGAGCGAAATTAGACAATTCATAAAAAATACATAAAATTCAAAGCGTCATCATTCATCCATCCATAAAATTGAACTCCTATCCTATCCATTCATCACCATAAATTAACAGACCTGGGATCGGGCCTTTCAAATCTACAATTCAGTTAAATGCCTTCCCTTGAAGAAAATTTGTAAACATGTTACCTTGTTAATAACCTATTTTCATACAATAATATTTGACTTGTCGATGCATTGACCGAGGTGAATATGGGCCATTCATGACTTTCCAAATCTTGTCAGACTATGTCGAGGCTAGATCCCATAAGGACTTGTCAGCCGTAAATCTGGCAGGGGGGGGGGGGGAAGTGGACCATTTGTGACTTGCATTTTTGGATGACCCATGAGCTCCAACCCCTATGAGAGCCCCATGACCATTGAACTAATTGTTGGAACACACATGGGCTATCCATGACTTTCTCCCCTTTTAAACCCCTGACGAAACTCTAATGCCATGAGAGCTCCTAAACCATAGATCTTATGAGTGAGTCTATTGTGAGTCATCTGTGGCATTTCTAATCATGTTATCTTCACTTTGAAAAGAAACATGAGGAACCATGTAGATTGTCAATCCAATGCTCAAGTGGACCTGGGTTGTCCATGGGATTGAATGGTTATGTTGCATATTTCATAGGCCCACAACACTTTGCAAGGATTTTAGACATAACAGGGAAGTTCATGGAGCGCTTACGACTTATTAGGGGAATTTATTGCATTTAATTAGGTGTGAAGTGAATTGAAGCCACTTGGAATGACTAGAAAAATGAAAGATCAACATTTGGAATGAGGGGTTCTTTAGCTAGCTCAGTGCCTAAGGCCAAACATTAAAAATTTATGGTAGGGGCCGCGGGATAACATTCCTCTCCTTCTGTGGGATGGCTCCTCCCTATGAGGGGAAATGAACTAGACTCTAGGGTGAAGCAGAATAGTGGCTTATGCGTTGGTTTTATAGAGTGAAAGAACTATAGATATTGATTCTATTCCCTTCTTGAATACATTTTAATTCATGATATTATTTATCAAATAAAAAATTATATATATATATATATATATTTTGATGATTAAAAGGGAATATTTCGTGGTCTATATTTTCCATGTTTAACCAATAATTTAGATTAAAATAGTTGCAATGTCTTTTTTTCTTCAATGGTTGAATCGTATCTTTCAAGTTTTTTTGATATTCCTTAATTCCATAGTTATCTTTCTCTTTTAGGTCTATCCTTAATGTTTCTCAATTCCTAAGGTATCTTATTTCTTTTGTCCTTCAAGCATACACTAATAGTTCGTATGCTACAAAACGAGTTCATAGATGCTCAATTCTTAGACTAAGTTAATAATAGGTATTTTTCTTAGGCATGCGACTCTCAAGTTGAATGTCAAACTAGAACTCAAACACTTAGATAAGTGCCCGTAATTATTCTTGCAATATATCAACAATCGTTGGCTTCATATTTCAACAATTATACAAATTACTCGAAGTTGACTATTATATGAATAACTTGAATGCATCTATTTAATGTTAATAATAGACTTTGGATATTTTGTTACATGCTAGCAGAAATTCATTTAAATAACATTAATTATAGATCATAGTTGCATTCGATGATCTTCATCAATAACATGATTAGGGGCAGAGAGAACTATATCTGTGATCAAGTTTCCCATTATTCATCCATCTTAAGCTACTTACTCCCATTTGAATTTTTCTAAACATTTCTTTATGTTGAGCTTGTAAGCACTACATAGAAATGTGAATAGCATCTCTAGCTTCAGAACAATGCTATCCACAAATTGATTCTATAAACTATGTTGTTTTACTAGTGTGTTTCTAAGTAATGTTTTCCCTTAGCATTATGTTACCAAAAACATAAAGTGATTTTTTAGCTGTTATGTTACCTTTTTGTGGTTATGTGCAACCAAATTTTAGGTTTCAATGAAGAGAGTAAGAAGGAACTTAATCCCTTGGTCGTCCAACACTCAATTAGAGAAAAGGAAAAGTAAGTTGCTTCTAATCCTTTGTACAAATATTCCATCATGATAAGCAAAGTAGAAAGCAAAGAATATGGTTTTTTCTACCTTTATTGTTACTAATAGAAGACAACCTCATATTCAATGATTAAAAGGGATTAATGGTGGAATATAGCTTCCTATTGAATGAATAAAAGAAGGAGGTGGTGTGAGAAACAAAGGAAGATGTTCTAAATCAATTAAGAAACAATGGAAGATGTTCTAAATCAATTAATTATGGTGAAAGAGAGGAAAAAGTGTATGCTATAAGCTACAATATAATTAGGCAATGAGGAATTCAATTGTCTTTTACTCTTAATAGCTAAAATAAGAAAGTTCCAAAAACAAAACCAAAATTTAGAGGATGTTGTTTATATTTTCCCAAGTGCATCCAAGTATGACCAAGTCCACTAAAGTGCATTCAATGGATTTGTGCCCAACAAATATGTGCATAATGAGTGTGTCTCATGATTGCACTCCATGAATATTTTTTACCAACAGCACTTTTGTCATTTATCACAACCCCCAAGTGTGGAACACCCAATTCCTTGAGTCTATATGTAACCTAAGCACTTGAATCCATAAAAGTTAGTGAAATTATGCATACCATTTTGTTTATCATGCTTAGTGCATGTGTAAGGATAAAGTTGCTTATGACAACCCTCTTTGCCATTCCTTTCCAAGTTCTCTTCCAAGCTTCTCTTGATATAACCAACTAATGCGTGTTGCCAAGGTTTGTTGTGCACCTAATCTAGGAAAGGGTGTCCGACATGCACGTGGTGTGCCTTACAAATGGGTCAAGGTACTATAAAACTGACTCTTAATCCTCAACCTTACATCAAGTATGTCTATACCAATTGGTGACCATTAAGGTGATGACCTAATAAAGGTGCCTGATGCCATTGAAGGCTAAAACTTTACAAGAAGATTGTAAGCTGACATATCTATCGTCAATTCATCATTTTTTCCTTTGTACACCCACATCCAAATGGTATCCATTCACCCCTCTATGTCACATCTATCCACTCAAGAACACAACATTCAATGTTGTAGCAAGTATTATATAGACCAACGAATTTGAATGAATGTTTTCAAATCCAACAATCTATATACCATCCATTACAACATTAAACATTGTATAGCTAAGTAAATATATATAAACACTCCTCTCTACCTAATGCAATGTATTCAACACCATTTAAAATTAGTAAATTTACATTATACAAATTTTAATTGCTTTAAAAATTTCTAAAGAAGCCCACAAAATAGGTAACATCAAAGTCTATCAACTAATCCACAAACCAGTTTTTATCAAATATTATAAAAACATTTTTTCAATTTTTAAAATAATTTCTACAATCTACATGGTGTAGAGTAGATGGTGATAAGATGTTTTGTTAAGGCACTCCAGTGAGTGGTAGGAAGACTCACATAAACTAGCAAATAATATATATATATATATATATATATATAATAACTCAATTTTAGATGGGAAAAAAATCTTGCCATCTTAAAGGTTGGTGTGGCCCAAGCTGGGTGTGATCCTTGGGTTATTTTGATGGCTTAGATGCCCCTGGGTCAACTACTCAACACATAGCCTTGGGTGATTTTGACCTACTCAAACCATAGGTTAATCATGCCACTCACTGGTAGGAAGACACACATAAACTAGCAAACACAAAATATATATATAATAACTCAATTTTAGATACTGTTAATTAGCATAACTTTATAAGCAAAGACACTAATAAAAAATGCATTATCTACCTAGTTAATAATTTATGGTGGAGGGCCATATTTTTTTTTTTAAAATCAACTCTGAAAAGATATGATTTTTTTTTTTTTTATAAGAATGAGTTTAACATCAACAAAAACTCAAAACATTAAAGCTGCATAATTATAAGGTAGATTTTCAAAAATTTCTACCAACTTTTATCAAAATATTTTGAGAATTTCTATTATTTTCCAATATACGTTGCATCATGAGACAAAATTCAAAGTACGACTGCTTTCTTTCCAAACGTATACCGATGACTTGAGTTGAGGAGGAGTAAGTAGCAAATCTTTCTGATTTACTACAGAGCACATTGGATAGAACATTTTCAAACTACCCAAACATCGGTTACGTATCTGGACTTAGGTGTGTCGCCCCGCGAAAGGAATGATTCGGGATTCATTCCAACAAAATATAATTGAAGACGGCATTGAAGAAGAGTGTCGTTTTCTAGAAATCTGTACGAACTTTAAACATTTAAATATACAACTTAAATAGAATAACAAGTCAACGTCTGTAACTTGAACGCGGTAGAAATTTTCCGTGTATTAATTACAAAAAGCTCTCGTGTATTTAGACGTGAAAATTGTCGTGAATTTTGTTAACGTGTACACGTGGCAGGAGCATTAGATTAGCAGAGGAGGGAATATATTCGCAGGAATCTATTGTGTACTGTTTTGAAGTTCAATTCTCCCGAAAAACTTATAGTTCTTCATTATATCATAATTTATTATTATTATTCATTATTTTTTCTTATATAATTGATACACACCATATAGTCTTCTTATTTATTAATTATTTTACTTTTCTATAATTCACAAATACATACTCGAATAATAAACTTGTTTATAGAGATAGTAAGGGGGTAGTTTAATCAATGAAAGATGGAATTTAATCTCGTGTGTAAAGTCACACGAATCATCTCAATTTTGGATACCACGTTACTTCAAAACGGTGGATGCCTTATTGGTTAGGTAGATGTGTTTCGTTTGCTGGCCGACATGCCACTCTTTTTCGTTTTTAAATATTTGTTCATTTTTGGAACATAATGCTTTTCCACTACTTCAATCTTAGCAGCATTGTAATATAATATTGTTATTATGTAGCGATGTAGAAGCTTCAACCAAACCTAGCAGGCCATTCCATGATTAATGATGGATTATCTAATGCTTATTCCTTGCAGCTTTAAAGGAAACCAAAATTTCTTTCTTTATAAAAACATGTAATGTGATAGCAATTTATTCCTTTGCATGGTGTTGTCAAATATACTCCATGCAAATACCGTTTAAATTAAATAAAAATAAATAAGCTTAAGTTTGGATAACAAGGAAGGTAAATTTTGAGATCCATTTGGTAAAAATAATTAGCAAAAGTAATGGATTTTTGTGAAGAGAATCTATGTACAAGCTTCATGTTACGATAAAATTGCAAAATTAGTTACCCTATTTCACAGACCAGGAAAGACAGAGATTAACGTAATCAAATTTTGATTCATATAAATGGAAAACAGCTACGCTTTATATTTATTTGTTTGCCATAGATAAAAAAAAACAAATCTATGGCTTCACTTTAAATGTGGTTGTGAAGACTAATGTTCGATATCCATGAGACCAATAAAACATATAATGATACCTTGAATATAATTTGCTTTCCGCATGCCACTTTCAGTGGGCTTTTACACTACATGACGGTGGTATCTAATTAAAAAAATATAAATATTTTATGAAATGTTCTATTTTCTATGATTCACTCCGTACAGTCGGCAACCTTTTATGGTAAAATGATATTAAATATCCGAAACTTTACTGGGGTTAATTGTAAGTCGTGACGATCTTCCACCAATTTACAGCTACACTATGCTTACACTTTGTTCGCTTTAGTGTTGTGTACAAGTTTACTATTTGGGGTATGTTTTAAAAAATTTGTTCGACATTTAACATGACTGTTTGAGAATTATAAATTTGCATTATTAAATTTTGAAAAAGCAAAAAAAGCACATAACTCTTAAGTTACTTTCAAGAGATTAAAAGCATTATTAAATTTTGAAAAAGCAATAGCATATAACTATTTTTTTTGTAAGTTTAGGTGGTATTTTCTATTTTCTATTAATAAAGTGGAGAAAAATATACAAAACTAGACCTCAACCTGCGTGTAGGGAACTAGGTATTTTGGCCTTCGAAGTTCAAAATAAGTCAGCGTAAACATAAAAAAGTCTTAACAACCTATACCATATTTGTCGATACTAGATATCCAAGTCTAGAGACAATATCATATATAAAAAGGATTAAAAGGAATAACCATTTAAAACGAAAGAGTAACATAAGATCCATAAAGTCTTAATCCTCCTCGAATTCAACAGGCGCTGGAGCTTTGGTTGTAGCTCCTAGTAATTCAACTGGAACCTGTTGCATAGCCTTAATTTCCTTCTCCAATCTTCCAAGCCTCGCATATTGATGCAGCTGACGTAAATTAATTTCCTGAATATTCCTATTGATATCAGCCAAAGTTGATTCCAGCTTTGTTTCAGGTATAGACATAACAGCCTTGGCTAACAAACATTTAATCAACCGATAGGTTCGAACAGATTGTTGAAACAAAGAAGTTCAACCCCAAGTGTGCCCAAGGTCTATAATAACAGTCTGCATATCCTCCAGAGCCATATCGTCTTCCAAATCAATGTTACCAAGAACCTCAATTTCCCATCCATAAATACGGGAACGAACTGAATTAGGGATGTTTGTCATAAAAGTTAGAACCATATAATTGTTAAGTGACTTTCAAGAGATTAATTTTAAGGAATATTTGTATTTCAAGGTATTTATGGGTTGTATTAGAAAAACCCAATTTAAGGGATAACTTTTATTGGCTTTGGCTCAATCGGAGAGTTTTCTGATTTCAAAAGTATTGAGAGAATTAAATGTGTGACATGGAAATATGATTTAAAAATTGAGATTCAACCCAAATAAGTTAAAAAAACTAATTACATATAATTTATTATTATTATATTTTACTTTTTTTGTAAGCAAAAGTATTCACATTATATTAGCAGGATAATGTACATAAAATGCAGAGTAGAGGTCATGGGGGGTCTTTGGCCATCACCCTTCGAAGTACTTTGCCCCTGAGAGGGGAAACTAGAGATTGTAACACAAAAATTACTCTGCCCCTGAGAAGGTAAACTATAGACAATAGCACAAAATTGCAGTTTGAGACAGTTACATAACATGAAAAGATTTACGAAATTTTTGCAATTGTAGACTATGTGGCGTTACACCACAAATTAACATCCTTCAGAGAAAATGTTGTAGTGCCAAAACACACCAGAGTAATGTCAACCATAAGAAATTTTATGAACTTAACGAAAATTTGTTGAAGAGTCGACTTGTTGTAGTTGAGCCCATCCAGCACTAAAGACACGGTGGTGATTGCGTGACACGGTGGTGATTGCTTCTTCACGCTTCTCCTATATAATATAGCTTTGAGAAGAGGAGATGGAGGGAAGTAGCAGATGGTAACCATGGCGCGAAGTAATAAACCTAGAGAGGTAGCAAGTGAGACATCAAGTCAAATGTGCAAAATCAAGCCAAAAAAACCTGAAGTGACAAATTTAAAGAGCATGACGACTGACTATGATATGGAAAGAGTGGTGATCTCCAAATAAAAAGAATTATTATTTCTTCATAACACAAGTGGTCAAAGGCGATAAAAACACCCAAATCCAAAGAAATATTATTATATTTTTAACTTTATATAAAAAATTAATTATCATAATTAATATTCTCTTTAATATAAAATATAAACTTATAATCTATAAAATATATTTAATTATAATCCAGTCTCAATGTAATTATTTATTTAATTAATTTACATTATGTAGAGTATTACTCAACTTCTCCCTTATCCACTTTGCTAACTACTATATATAAATAGCTAAAGGAGCATTACTACTGGTGACAACATGAGAACATGGTTTTTGGGAATAAATTGAGACACTATATGTTTTACCAATGAAAAGCGTTATATTTGTGGAATTTCTTAAATTTGTTTAAATTTATTCAACAATTTTGATAAGTTTTATCAAACTTTGTATTTAATGGGTTTAGTTAATATTGTGTTTTTATTCCTATCTTATTAATTACGTGTAGGTAGGATTTTTGGAAATATTTAATGTTAATGTTTAACTTTGAAAAACAATATTTATTTTTGAATATTATTGAAAACTTTATTTTTCAAATATTTGATTGAACCGTATTTTGAAAGTCATAATTTTTTGATGTAGTTGTAATATTTATGCGTTGTTTTCTAAATATTTATAACCATTACTAAGTTTGCATAAATTTTTGGTGAGTAGTAACCATAAGCAAGTTACACATTTATACTTATACTTCTACTTGTTATTTTCAAATATACTTAAAAGAAAATGAAATATAAAAAAATAAAATTATAATAACAAATAAATGTCAAACCAGAAGTGGATAGTAAACATGATTTTTCATTCAAAAAGTCAAGTCTTCTTATATTTTTAATAAAAATTTCAACTCATCCAAATTTACATTAAAAAAATATTTTTTTTTGTCTTCATTATAATTTTTTTTCGCCGCTCCATTAAAATATATATATATATATATATATATATATATATATATATATATATATTTGAAAAAATATTAAAAAACTCAAATTATAGATAAATCTTTTATAATTTTTAATAATATTAAAAATTGAACCATTTTTAAAATTATATTGTTTTACTATATTATATAATTGCAACTTTATTTTAATTTAATTTAATTTATTTTAATTAAAAAATTTTAATTATTAATCATATTCTCTTTAGATATATCTTTAATACTAATTTATATTTAACTTATTTTTTTGTGAGAGAGATCAAATTTCTTTTCACTCTAAAATAAGTTTGCATCTCAAGAGATTTAATCCTTTATGCTTGGTAGGTTGGAGTTAAAATGAACATCTGATCCTCAATCTCGTTTAGAGCAATGAGCCATCTCCCTTCAAACCCTTATGGTCTAGAAATATCCCAAACAAGATTTTGTTGTTTGAATGGCTGGTGTGGAAAAACAAAGTCTTGACTTGGGACAACTTGATCAGGAGGGGCTTCTCCAGCCCTGGCCTTTGTATCTTCTACCACTCCCAGTCTAAAGCTGTTCTCCACCTTTTCCTCACCTGTCTGGTCATTCTCAGCCTCTAGTCCCTCTTCTCCACTTTCATCCCTCTTCCTGATTGGAGCCATATTTGCATCATTGACACCCTTACCTCCTGGGACGCAACTCCTTAGAAATTTCGTTCTCTGCCATTCTTCTTCTTCTAGGAGGTCTGGACAGCAAGGAATCACTTCATTTTTGAAAATAGACCGATGATTATTCCCCACATCAATG
The DNA here is from genome assembly GCA_034641835.2 of Pinus albicaulis. Taxonomy (NCBI): domain Eukaryota; kingdom Viridiplantae; phylum Streptophyta; class Pinopsida; order Pinales; family Pinaceae; genus Pinus; species Pinus albicaulis. The sequence goes on along the minus strand of CM076583.1, from coordinate 300,159,872 downwards.
GGGTTATAATGTCTTGGACTGCTAGACACCCTTCCTTTCCTCCTCCCATCAAAGATCTCTCTCTTCCTTATCGTCCCTTTCCCATCTCCTTGCCTGTTGCTTTCATTGACGAGACTGAGTAGGCTAGCACATGTGGCTGCAGGGCTTGGATCAAGTTGGAAAATGGGGACTGATTCCACATCTTCTAGAATGGAGGCGCAAGAAAAAACACCAAGGCTGAGGTTCTCACTCTTTGGAGCATTCTTTGGCTTTCTTGACTCAAAGAATGAGAGTCTACAGGAAGATATTACTGATGAGGAGCTGATTCATGGATTAGACTTTGAACTGCCTGGAAATTTGTACAAGCCTCATCCCAAGGAGAGGACTAAGGATTCTTGTGTCAGAGCAAGGGATGAAACAAGGACGATGGGGGCTGCTGCCTTTTCAAGGAAGAAGACTCCAAGGGTTCATGAATGCTCAATCTGTCACAAAGTCTTTTCTTCGGGTCAGGCTTTGGGAGGTCACAAAAGACTCCATTGGGGTGGTGCTGGAGCTTCTGATACTGTTAGTACCATTTCTAGCAACAAGGAAACCCCTATGCAGCAGGAGAAGATGCCTGAAAGAGTGGATTTGTTGGACCTAAACTTGCATGCCCCTGTTGATGATGACTGTGATGCTTGCAACCTCAATAATTTGGGTGTTAATGTAGCAGATTCTCATGGAATTTCCAATGTCCAGACCCACAACCCTCCTTATTTTCAGCCTTGGTTGATGGGCATCTACTAGATTGTTCTTGTGCAATAATCATATCAATTTGAGTAAAGATGATGAGGCAGATAGTAAGATTGGAAAGGATGTGATTCATTCTTCCCAGTCAGGGCACAACCTTGGTTGCAACTGTAAGTCAGACAATTGTCTGTAATTTATTCATTGTTAAAAATAATGTACAGTTCAATTAGTATATACTCTGAACTTTCAAGCAATAACACCCATACTTGGTTCATCAACTGCAAACACTAATGCCACTGTATATTCAACTTTCACTCTGCTTTTCACCAAATGATCAATCAGTAAAAGGCATGCTAATAATTAAGTAAAATATACTTGGTATCTGAAATGTTTTTTACCATGACGATGCCCAACATTTTGAACATGATTTTATCCATTTGCAATATGAAAGAGTAAACTCTAACCAGTGATATAATACCTTTAGTTTTTATAAGTATCACTTAATCTCTATAGGAAAACTAAGTGATATTCTATTAGTGTTTTTCGTTTTCATATGTCTCATAGACCAAGGGTGGAGCCCAACTCATTTGTTTTTGGAAGCCTAAGTGTTTGGAGAAATTTAAAGATTCTTATTAGATTACTCACTCAACTATGGTGTAGACCACCACACACTAAGAAATCCAGTGACCATGTATGGAAAATATGGCATCTTGCTTTTGATTGTTGATGATGTTTTTTCATTATTTGAACATCTTTCTAATGAATCACAGGTTTCAACCAAATACTCTCTATATATAATATATTAATTAGCATTTATTTTTAATTATGTATTAATTAACTTTAGTGTAAAAAATAATGAACTTATTTAAATATAAGTAATAAAATATTTTGTTAATAATATGTGATCAATAATTGTGGGGTTTCATATTAATTAGTTAATTAAAATAATATAATATATAATGAAAATTTGTTTTAAAAAATATATAAATAATTAAAAAATATATAATAAAAATATTTTAATAATTTATTTTTTTTATATAAATTATTTGCAAAATATTATTGTATATTTAAAATTTATAAAGTAAAAAGTTAATAATTAGTATAAATTTATTTTAATTTTTTATTCAATAAATATTGAAAAAAAATCTATTAATATTATAGAATTGATAAAAAATAATAAAATAATAAAATCAAATATATCTGGATGAGACTCTTTTCCTTTCAATATAGTTTTATGAAGTTATTTTTTTTATTAAAGTAACATTAAATTATAAAGAAAATATTATAATCTCTTTAATACTAAACTATATATATATATATATATATATATATATATATATATATATATATATATATATATATATATATATATATATATATATATATATATATATATATATTAAACTGTAAAATATATTTAATTTATTTAAATGATTAAAATAAAAAAACTTTTTTTTTGAGTTATCTTTTAGTTTTTGAGTTTGGGGTAGATTACCTCTTTATAATAAGTTAGATTTTTTTTCCTCTAACCCCTTATCATTTCACAACTTATCCTTAAATTTGGAAAAAAAATAAAATTGATATTATGATATTATCCTTATTGGTCTTGAAGTACTTGTCACATTTACCTTATTGAGAATCAATTAGGTAGATTGATCGCCACCTTGGGAACATGGGACTAACCACCCACTCAAGGTAATGGTAAGGGTTTGGAAGTTTACTGATACCTACATGTTTTGGTGTAAATGAAAACCTTAATATGGTATCAAATACCTACATGTTTTGGTGTAACTGAAAACCTTAATATGGTATCAAAGCCTTGACCCAAGTTCAGTTCCCCAAGTTACATTTAAGTAAGGATATTGGAGTAATTGTTACATTAACCTCATTGAGAATCAATTAAGTGGACTAACCACCCACTCAAAATAATGATAAAATTAAAAAAAATACAAATACTTATGACTTTGAGTTATAAAAAAAACTAATTAATTTACTAAAAAATATAAATTTCAATTCATCGTTATCACATTTCCACGTCATCTTCCAATTGCAATTACACTGTATTTCAAACCATTATTTTTTCCATTCTAATTATTTTGCTGGCCCAGAGTACGCTTGTTTCCACATTATCTTCAAATTACTAAGTACCGTTTTTTAAGACAAACTTAATATACTTGAAAATATTTTAATACTAATATGGTTTATTAGTAATTTAGTACCCACCTCAAAGGTTGAAAGGGACTATAGTTTTAAATAATTCAACTTGAATCGTAATAATATGTATAAAAGCATTTTACTCTATCAATGTTTTATTTTAAAATATTATTAGTATTTTTAAATACATTTTTTAATAGAAATTATTGACAAGTGAGAAGTGAATCTCATATCATTGGTTCGAGGGTGAATGGGATCGGACCAAACCCCAATCTTTTCTACATCCTTGAAACTAGTGTTTCCCCCTCCCCCTTAGGTGGGGGGTGAGCGGTAAGCATAAAGATATATTGGACTTAGGGGCAATCCCCGACTCACTAGGAAACCATAAGATATATCATAAAATCATTAGGTAGAGAGGATGTCACTAAGCAGTGTAGTTCCTCCGAGAAATGGAACTGGCCCATATGAACATGCAAAATAAGTGAAATTAGACAATTCATAAAAAATACATAAACTTCAAAGCTTCATCATCCATCCATCCATAAAATTGAACTCCTATCCTATCCCTTCATCACCATAAATTAACGGACCCGGGATCGGGCCTTTCAAATCTACAATTCAGTTAAATTCCTTCCCTTGAAGAAAATTTGTAAATATGTTACCTTGTTAATAACCTATTTTCATACAAGAATATTTTACTTGTCGATGCATTGGCCGAGGTGAACATGGGCCATTCACGACTTTCCAAATCTTGTCAGACTATGTTGAGGCTAGATCCCATAAGGACTTGTCAGCCGTAAATCTAGCAGGAGGGGGAAGTGGACCATTTGTGACTTGCATTTTTGGATGACCCATGAACTACAACCTATGAGAGCCCCATGACCATTGATATAATTGTTGGAACACACATGTGCCATCCATGACTTTCTCCCCTTTTGGACCCCCCCACGAAACTCTAATGCCATGAGAGCTCCTAAACCATAGATCTTATGAGTGAGTCTATTATGAGTCATTTATGGCTTTTCTAATCATGTTATCTTCACTTTAAAAAGAAACATGAGGAACCATGTAGATTGTCAATCCAATGCTTGAGTGGACTTGGGCTGTCCATGGGATTGAATGGTTATGCTGCATATTTCATAGGCCCACAACACTTTGCAAGGATTTTAGACATAACAGGGAAATTTATGGAGCGCCTACAACTTATTAGGGGAATTTCTTGCATTTAATTAGGTTTGAAATTAATTGAAGCCACCTGGAATGACTAGAAAAATGAAAGATCAACATTGGGAATTAGGGGCTCTTTAGCTAGCTCAGTGCCTAAGGCCAAACATCAACATTTTCTAGTAGGGGCTGCGGGATAACATTCATCTCCTTCTGTGGGATGGCTACTCCCTATGAGGGCAAATGAACTAGACTCTAGGGTGAATCATAATAATGGCTTATCTGTTGGTCTTATAGAGTGAAAGAAATATAGATATTGATTCTATTCCCTTCTTGAATACATTTTAATTTATGATATTATTTATCAAATAAAAAATAAATTATATATATATATATATATAACATATTGATGATTAAAAGAGAATATTTCATGGTCTATATTTTCCATGTTTAACCAATAATTTAGATTAAAATAGTTGCAATGTCTTTGTTTCTTCAATGGTTGAATCATATCTTTCATAATTTTTTTGATATTCCTTAATTGCATAGTTATCTTTCTCTTTTAGTTCTATCCTTAATGTTTCTCAATTCCTAAGGTATCTTATTTCTTTTGTCCTTCAAGCATACACTACTAGTTCATATGCTATAGGACAAGTTCGTAGATGCTCAATTCTTAGACTAAATTAATTGTAGATATTGTTCTTAGGTATGAGACTTTCAAGTTGAATGTCAAACTAGAACTCAAACACTTAGATAAGTGCCCGTAATTATTTTTGCAATATATCAACAATTGTTGGCTTCATATTTCAACAATTATACAAATTACTCGAAGTTGAACTATTATATGAATAAATTGAATGCATCTATTTAATGTTAATAATAGACTTTCGATATTTTGTTACATGCTAGCAAAAAATCATTTAAATAACATTAATTATATATCATATTTGCATCCGATCATCTTCATCAATAACATGATTAGGGGCACAGAGAACTATATATGTGATCAAGTTTCCCATTATTCATCCATCTGAAGCTACTTACTCCCATTTGAATTTTTCTAAACATTTCTCTATGTTGAGCTTGTAAGCACTACACAAAAATGTGGATAACATCTCTAGCTTCTGAACAATGCTATCCACAAATTGATTCTATAAACTATGTTTTGTTACTAGTGTGTTTCTAAGTAATGTTTTCCCTTAGCGTTATGTTACCAAAAACATAAAGTGATGTTTTAGCTGTTATGTTACCTTTTTGTGGTTATGTGCAACCAAATTTTAGGTTTCAATGAAGAGAGTAAGAAGGAAATTAATTCCTTGGTCATCCAACACTCAATTAGAGAAAAGGAAAAGTAAGTTGCTTCTAATCCTTTGTACAAATATTCCATCATGATAAGCAAAGTAGAAAGCAAAGAATATGGTTTTTTCTACCTTTATTGTTACTAATAGAAGACAACCTCATGTTCAATGATTAAAAGGGATTAATGGTGGAAGATAGCCTCCTCTTGAATCAATAAAAGAAGGAGGCGGTGTGAGAAATAATGGAAGATGTTCTAAATCAAGTAAGAAACAATGATATATGTTCTAAATCAATTAATTATAGTGAAAGAGAGGAAAAAGTGTATGCTATAAGCTACAATATAATTAGGCAATGAGGAATTCAATTGTCTTTTACTCTTAATAGCTAAAATAAGAAAGTTTCAAAAACAAAACCAAATTTTAGAGGATGTTGTTTAGATTTTCCCTTTATTAAGATACTCCATTCTCCTTTGAAAATTTATTATAGAAAATTTTATTGTAATTATAAAGTAATGAACATATCAAACATTTGTATGTTTTATATATTTCAACAAAGGCATGCCTAAATATAATAATTATATAACAATATTATTAACATTAGAACTAGAAAATATGATAAACATTTTATATTCAACAACAATTGACAGTTTGAATGACATGTTATGGTCACTTCATTAATAGAGAAGTTTTATTGGTTTAAGAATTCATATCTATGAGTACACATGTTAGTGAAAGGAACTCCTCCATCTCCATAACTAAATTGTCTTGTCTAATTGCAAAAAAAAACCAACATAAAAAATACCATCATAATTTTTATTTAGATTATTCCTATGAATGAAAATTAAACATAATCTCCATTTAGATCAAACCTGACAGCAACAAGCTGAAAGTCGCCCCTAAGGAGAGTTGGTCTACTGTAGTCGCTCTGTCAGCATTTCCTTTCCATTAACTTAGTTTACCTCCACGTGGCCTTCTTTCTTTTCTCGGAATTTTATTTATAAATTTCGTGGAATTTGATAAATAACATTATCAACGACCTTTGAAATTTAATTTATATCTCCGAACCTTATATTAATGCCCAACGCTTTTAAACAAATGGCTTTGTACTAACCCTTTGGCTCCGGGCCCCACATCTATAATCAATGGTCCAATCAAACTCACGCACCGTACCTTGGTTATCCTTCGCGCATCTTCCTCATATGACCACCGTCCGATGGCTCCCCTCCAAATCGACGGCGCTCAACAATATCACGCGGCCTCCTTGGTCGAAAATTAACTTGCAATGGCGCGTAATGATATCGGTTTTGGAACTTCGCCCAACGCCACGTGTCGACTGTTCTATGGAATCACTCGCAATTGGAGAATACCGCTTGCTCCACAAAAGCGGTGCAATATGGGAAATCCGGTTTCGCAATTCCACTCACAGTTTTGAAATAGTGATCAACCAAAGGTTAAGTCGGGTTACGCTATCCCCGGTGTTCACTAAATCAGGTCTAGATTCCGATAGTAAAACAAATTTATCTCGTTATTACGTGGGAATTCTACTATCATTTAAACAGAGTTCACGACCATGATTTCTCTACACAGGCCTCGCCTGCGGGTGGGATTAATTCAACAGGGTTCGTTCGAACAGATTTTGAGAAACAGTAGACAGAGGAATGCGGAGACTGTACAACATTTCCATTCAGAAATTATATACACACAGAGTTCAATCGCCTCACAATTAAACAATTTCTTCACAAATAAGGATTCGAGACAATTCGATGACCAATGAGCACTGAAATTATTTAATTGGAAGCAATTGTTAACACACAAATTTTATTGCAGAAATCTCCTTTCTCTTCTTTTTCTCTCAATGCATCCGAGGGGATACAATTTATATACATTAAAATGTGTCTCTTCGGTTCCTCTGTGAGGACCGTTTAGAAAATCAAAATCCTAATTACAATAATTCAACTAATTGAAACATGACAGATGGATCAAATCTAACTATTCGACTTCTAAAAATTCTAACTAATCTAAATGATACAGTCAGCTGAGGTATTGACACCTAGCTGTTACAATTCAGATGATTTCGAACCCTCCTAGCCACAACATGTGGACAAAACCTCCTCATTGCTGGCTAGTGTCTAATGCCCCTGCATCAGACTCCTGAGGGCAATTTTCTTCATGGGCTCCTATCCATGAGCTCTTCCACTGATCTGCCTATCTTCTGCAACATTCCTTCAATCATCCAAGTGGCATCTTCCTCTGGCTTGTCCTTGCATTTGATTAAGTACTGAAGGTACTCTTGTCCCCTGGTCTTCTTGAACACTCTTTTGTCCAATATCTTCTCTGGTTGCAATGGTTGTGTTGGAGGTAGCTGCTCTTTCCACGCAATCTATCCCTTGTCTGCTGATCTTTCTTCTTCACCATCATCTTCATACTTGTACAGATCTGCAACATTAAAAATGGGAGATATTCCAACATCAGGTGGCAATTCAATCTCATAAGCATTTGCAGAAAACTTTCTAAGTATCTTGCATGGCCCAATCTTTTTGAACTTCAATTTGTTATACTGCTTCTTTGGGAATCTCTCCTTTCTCAAGTGTGCCAAAACCAGATCTCCTACTTCAAAATGAACTTCTTTTTTGCTCAATTCTACTCTACCTTTGTATTTGATGTTGCTGCCTTGTAGTTGTTGTTTCACTTGTTCATGTATGGCCTGGATCTCTGAAGAAAATTCCTCACCATATGCGCTCCTTAACTCTGCCCTTCCCAGATTTCTTAACTCTGATATTCCTCTGAGGTGCATTCCATAAAAAATATGGAATGGACTCTGCCCTATGCTTCTGTTCGTTGAGTCATTATATTCATATTCTGCTTGGGGAAAAATATGGTCCCACTGCTTGGGATGCTCTCCTACAAGACTTCTCAACAAATTTCCTAGACTCCTATTCACTACCTTAGTTTGTCCATCAGTCTGAGGATGATAAGCTAAGATGAAACTCAGTTTGGTACCAAGTTTCTTCCATAGTGTCCTCCAAAAATGACCCACAAATCTGGTGTCTCTGTCTGAAACAATACTCTTGGGCAACCCATGCAATCTAACAACTTCTTTGAAAAACAAGTTAGCAACATGGGTGGCATCGCTAGTTTTATAACATGGAATAAAATGTGCCATTTTGGAGAATCTGTCCACTACAGCAAAGACTGCATCATTCCCTCTCTGAGTCTTGGGCAATCCTAGAACAAAATTCATACTCACCATGTCCCAAGGCCTGTCTGGAATAGGCAAGGGAGTGTACAATCCTACATTCTGGCTCCTTCCTTTGGCATATTGACAGATTTTGCAATTCTTCACAAACTTATCCACTTCTGCTCTCATCTTAGGCTAGTAATAAAAGTGACTCAGCTGCTCATAAGTTTTATCAGTACCAAAGTGTCCAGCAAGTCCACCACTATGCTTTTCCTTGATCAAATTTTCTCTCATTTAACATTTTGGTACACACAGTTGATTTCTTCTGAATAACAAGTCTTCCTGTAAGAAATAATCCAGCCACTGGCTTTTATCTGTTAAAACAAGGTTACAACATGCCTCAAACGCTTCCTTAAAATATGGATCTGTTCTATACAATTCTTTGAGAAAATTAAATCCTACAACTTCAAAATTAGTTTCTTGAACAAACGTGTGCCTTCTACTCAAAGCATCAGCTACTTTATTTGCTTGGCCACTTATGTGTTTCAAAACAAAGTTAAAACCTTGGAGATACTCAACCCATTTGGCATGCTTATGCTTCAACTTGGGCTGTTGTACAATGTACTGCAAAGCATGATTTTCAGAATATAATACAAATTCCTTGGACATCAAATAATGTCTCCACTTTTTCAGTGCCTGAACAATTGCATAGAATTCCTTCTCATAAGAGGAATACTTTCTCCTGGTTTCATTCAAATTTTCACTGAAATAGGCTACAGGCCTATCATCCTGACTCAACACAGCTCCAATGGCTTCCCCACTGGCATCACACTTTACTTGAAATGGTTTAGTAAAATCAGGCAGAATCAAAACAGGGTTCTCAGTTATCTTTTGCTTCTTTTTTTCTGCTTTAGCAGTCCACTTAAATGGTTGTTTGCTCTTCTTTATTGTCTCAATGATGGGTGCATTAATCTTACTGAAGTTTCTTATAAACTTTCTGTAAAAACTAGCAAGTCCATGGAAAATTCTTACCTCAAAAACGTTTCTGGGTGAAAGCCACTCCACAATTGCCTTAACCTTTTCTGGGTCCATCTTCAATCCTTCTGCAGAAACAAAAAAACCCAAATACACCAACTCTTCCTTCATGAATGAGCATTTTTTGAAGTTTATCAGCAGTTTCTCTTGGTGCAGCTTCTTCAAGACATGATTAAGATGCCTTAAATGTTCTTCCTTAGTTCTGCTGAAAACTAATATATCATCCAGATACAATATCACAAATTTACCAATGAATTCCTTCAATACTTCATTCATAAGTCTCATAAAAGTACTAGGTGCATTTGACAACCCAAAAGGCATTACCATCCATTCATATAGTCCTTCATTTTTTTTAAAGGCAGTTTTCCACTCATCACCCTCTCTTATTCTAATTTGATGGTATCCACTTTTTAAATCTATCTTTGAAAAATATTTAGCACCACTCAAACAGTCCATCAAATCCTCAACTCTAGGCAAAGGGAATTTGTACTTGATTGTGATCTTATTGATTGCTCTGGAATCAGTACACATCCTCCAGCCTCCATCTTTCTTTGGGCTCAATACTGCTGGTACTACACATGGACTCAAACTTTCTCTGATCAGTCCCTTGTCCACCAATTCCTGTACTTGTCTCCTGATTTCCTCATTTTCTGTGGGAGTCATTCTGTAGGCTGCCTTATTTGGCAGATTTGAACCAGGGATAAAATCTATCTGATGGCTGATCTTTCTCATAGGTGGCAGCTCATCAGGTAAATCATCCACAATAATGTCACAATAATTGTCTAACATCTCTTGGATTTCTACTGGAAAATCAAAAATCTTTGTAGAAGTAAGAACTACCTTAGGTTTGCAAACTAAAGCAAAAATTACCTCTTCTTCTTCTATTTGCTGCAGATATTCCTTCTCACTCAGCAACAAGGTCTTTGGATCAATCACTCTACTGTATGGCTCTCCTTCTTCCATGGGTATCAATGTATGGTGTACCCCATCCTTGAAGAACTTATAAGTGTTCTTCTTTCCATCATGCACTGCTGCTCTGTCAAACTGCCAAGGTCTACCTAGCAGTATATGACACACATCCATGGAAATTACATCACACAGGACCTTATCTTTGTATTTGCCCATTTGCAGCTCTATCTCACACTATTATTTTACAACCAGCTGGTGCCCTTTATGAAGCCAGGACACCCTGTAGGGAGTTGGATGCTCCCTTGTCTTCAACTTCAACTTCTCTATTACCTTAGTGGAAACCAGATTGTTTGTGCTGCCACTATCAATGACTAGCTGGTAGCATTTCCCTTGGACTTTGCATATGCTCCTAAAAAAAGTCTTCCTTTGTGCAGGTTCAGTGACCTCTTTGGTTTGCTTCAACAGGACCTTATTAACCACCAAGGACTCTCCCCTCTCTGGTAGAATTTCTTCTTCAATTTCTGCCTCTTCTCCAGCCTGGGCAACAACAACATTTCTTGAACCAGCACCCACATTCTCTGGACACTCATAGTGCTTATGTCCCACTTGCTGACATCTAGAGCACCTCAACTCTCTACCTCTACCTCTGTCTCTGCCTCCTCTTCCTTTTCCTCTGTAAGAACCCCTTCTGTCCCTTGCATCATCCTCTGTAGATGCATTCTGAGGTGAGCTACTGTTAGCTCCATCCTTGGGTGTAGTAGGCTTTCCTCTACCACCCTGACTTCCCTTTCCACGGAAAGTACCTCTCTTCTTGGCAGACTGTTTCCTCAGGAGTTTCTCCTCTGCTTTCAAGGCCATCTGGTAGGCCTCTTCCACTGTCTTAGGAGACAGGAGACCAATCTCATCTTGGATCTCCAGCTTGAGACCATTCACATATCTTGCAGTCTTCTCTGGTGTGTCCTGAAATTGCCCAGCTCTTATGCTCACTCTGTAGAATTCCTTTGTGTATTCTTTTACTGTCAGCAACCTCTGTCTCAGGTTCTGCATTTGCCTAAACAATGTCAGCTGATAATCACTAGGCAAGAATTTACCTTTTAATTTAACCATCATTCTGGTCCAGCTCTTGATAGGTTGCTTGCCAACTCTCCTCCTTTCTGCCTGCACTCCATCCCACCAAAGTGCAGCATGTCCTTTCAGCTTTGTCACTACAAACTTGACCTTTTTATCTTCGCTTATTTCTTCATAGTCGAAGCACTTGTTCATTTCATTTATCCAGTCCACCAGCTCCTCTGGATTCAATCCTCCTACAAAATTTGATACTTCAATACTGGGCTTAACTGCAGACCCCAGAACAGTTCTGAGGAGCCTCAAGTCAGGAGGAATCTCAACATTTTCTTTCGCTTCTTCTGTTTCAGATTCACTGATGTCTTCAGGATCTCCGAATTGTCTTCGCTCCATGGCATCCATTCTGTCCCCGAACCTCTGCAAAATCTCCAACACCTCTGCATTGGCAACAGGTCTCCTTCTGCCAGCACCTCTACCAACTCGAATTGCCATGTCATCTCTTTGCAAAAACACTTAAAAACAACGGCTCTGATACCACAAATGACAGCAACAAGCTGAAAGTCGCCCCTAAGGAGATTTGTTCTACTGTAGTCGCTATGTCAACATTTCCTTTCCATTAACTTAGTTTACCTCCACGTGGCCTTCTTTCTTTTCTCGAAATTTTATTTATCAAATTCGTGGAATTTGATAAATAACATTATCAACGACCTTTGAAATTTAATTTGTATCTCCGAACCTTATATTAATACCCAACGCTTTTAAACAAATGGCTTTGTACTAACCCTTTGGCTCCGGGCCCCACATCTATAATCAATGGTCCAATCAAACTCACACACCGTACCTTGGTTATCCTTCGCGCATCTTCCTCATACAACCACCATCCGATGGCTCCCCTCCAGATCGACGACGCTCAACAATATCGCGCGACCTCCTTGGTCGAACATGAACTTGCGATGGCGCGCAATGATAGCGGTTTTGGAACTTCGCCCAACACCACGTGTCGACTGTTCTATGGAATCCCTCACAATTGGAGAATACCGCTTGCTCCACAAAAGCGGTGCGATATGGGAAATCCGGTTTCGCAATTCCGCTCACGGTTTTGAAATAGTGATCAACCAAAGGTTAAGTCAGGTTACGCTATCCCCGGTGTTCACTAACTCAGGTCTGGATTCCGATAGTAAAACAAATTTATCTCGTTATTACGCGGGAATTCTACTATCATTTAAACAGAGTTCACGACCACGGTTTCTCTACGCAGGCCTTGCCTGTGGGTGGGATTAATTCAACAGGGTTCGTTCGAATAGATTTTGAGAAACAATAAACAGAGGAATGCGGAGACTGTACAACAGTTCCATTCAGAAATTATATACACATAGAGTTCAATCGCCTGACAATTAAACAATTTCTTCACAAATAAGGATTCGAGACAATTCGATGACCAATGAGCACTAAAATGATTTAACTTGAAGCAATTGTTAAAACACAGATTTTATTGCAGAAATCTCCTTTCTCTTCTTTTTCTCTCAATGCATCCGGGGGGATACAATTTATATACATTACAATGTGTCTCTTTGGTCCCTCTGTGAGGACCGTTTAGAAAATCAAAAGCCTAATTACAATAATTCAACTAATTGAAACATGACAGATGGATCGAATCTAACTATTCGACTTCTACAAATTCTAACTAATCTAAATGATACAGTCAGCTGAGGTATTGACACCTAGCTGTTACAATTCAGATGATTTCGAACCCTCCTAGCCACAACATGTGGACAAAACCTCCTACATTGCTGGCTAGTGTCTAATGCCCCTGCATCAAAACCCATGAATGAAAATTAAACATAATATTTGTTTAGATCATTCCATGAATGAAGATTAAGCATAAGTTAGAGAATCCCGATTTAACAATTCAAAAGGTGTTGCATAAAAAGGATTTGTAATTTCTTTTAAAAATATGCCCAACATGTGTGTTCAAGTGTGCCCATGTGTCCGAAGTGTACCCAAGTGCATCCAAGTATGACCAAGTCCACTAAAGTGCATTCAATGGATTTGTGCCCAACAAATATGTGCATAATGAGTGTGTCTCATGATTGCACTCCGTGAATATTTTTTACCAAAAGCACTTTTGTCTTTTATCACAACCCCCAAGTGTGGAACACCCAATTCCTTGAGTCTATATGTAACCTAAGCACTTGAATCCATAAAAGTTAGTGAAATTATGCATACCATTTTGTTTATCATGCTTAGTGCATGTGTAAGGATAAATTTTCTTATGAAAATCCTCTTTTCCATTCCTTTCCAAGCTTCTCTTGATATAACCAACTAATGTGTGTTGACAAGGCTTGTTGTGCACCTAATCTAGGAAAGGGTTTCCGACATGTGCGTGATGTGCCTTACAAATGGGTCAAGGTACTATAAAACTTACTCTTAACCCTCGACCTTACATCATGTATATCTATACCAATTGGTGACCATTAAGGTGATGACCTAATAAAGGTGCCTGATGACATTGAAGGCTAAAACTTTAAAAGAAAGATTGTAAGCTGACATATCTATAATCAATTCACTATTTTTTCCTTTGTACACCCACATCCAAATGGTATCCATTCACTCCTCTATGTCACATCTATCCACTCAACAACACAACATTCAATGTTGTAGCAAGTATTATATAGACCAATGAATTTGAATGAATGTTTTCAAATCCAACAATCTATATACCATCCATTACAACATTAAACATTGTATAGCTAAGTAAATATATACAAACACTCCTCTATACCTAATGCAATGTATTCAACACCATTTAAACTTACTAAATTTACATTATACAAATTTTGATTGCTTTAATTTATTTTTCCTTTTATCAAAATATTTTCAGAATTTCTATTATTTCCCTCATAAAAACGTTGCCTCATTAGACAAAGTTTAAAGTACGACTTCTTTCTTTCAAAACGTCTGTCGTTAACTTGAGGAGTAAGTAGCAAATCTTTATGATTTACGACACAGCACATTGCATAGAACATTTTCAAACTACCCAAACATCGGTTACGTATCTGGACTTAGGTGTGTCACCCCACGAAAGGAATGACGTCGGGATTCATTCCAACAAAATATAATTGAAGAAGAGTTGTCGTTTTCTAGAAATCTGTACGAACTTTAAACATTTAAATATACAAATTAAAGAGAATCACAAGTTCGCGGTAGAAATTTTCCGTGTATTAATTACAGAAAGCTCTCGTGTATTTAGACGTGAAATTTGTCGTGAATTGTGTTAACGTGTACACGTGGCAGGAGCATTAGATTAGCAGAGGAGGGAATATATTCGCAGGAATCTATGGTACTATTTTGAAGTTCAATTCTCCCGAAAAAATTATAGTTCTTCATTATATCATAATTTATTATTATTATTCATTATTATTTCTTATATAATTGATACACACCCTATAGTCTTCTTATTTATTAATTATTTTATTTTTCTATAATTCACAAATACATAATCGAATAATAAAGTTGTTTATAGAGATAGTAAGGGGGTAGTTTAATAAAATAGTAAAATATATGTCATAATCAATGAAAGATGGAATTTGTATGTCATAATCAATAAAAGAGGGATAAAATATATGTCATAATCAATGAAAGATGGAATTTAATCTCGTGTGTAAAGTCACATGAATCATCTCAATTTTGGATACCACGGTGGATGCATTATTGGTTAGGTAGAATGTGTGTCGTATGGTACTGGGTATTGCTAGCCGACATGCCACTCTTTTTCGTTTTTAAATATTTGTTCGTATTTTGAACATAATGCTTTTCCACCACTTCAGTCTTAGCAGCCTTGTAATATAATATTGTTATTATGTAACCTTCAACCAAACCAAGCACGCCACTCGATGATTGATGGACTAACTAATACTTATTCGTTATTCCTCACAGCTTTAAAGTAAACCAAGATTTCTTTCTCTATAAAAACATTTAATGTGATAGCAATTTATCTCAAGCTCTAACATTTTATTTGCATGCTTAAGTTTGGATAACCAGGAAGGTAAATTTGGAGATCCATTTGGTAAAAATAGTCAGCAAAAGTAATGGACTTTTGTAAAGAAAATCTATGTACAAGCTTCATGTTACGATAAAATTGCAAAATTAGTTACCCTACTTCACAAACCAGGAAAGACAAAGAGATCAACGTAATCCAATTTTGATTCATCTAAATGGAAAATAGCTATGCTTTATATTTATTTGTTTGCCATAAATAAAAACAAATCTATTGCTTCACTTTAAATGTGGCTCTGGAGACTCATGTTTGAAATCCACGAGACCAATAAAATACATAATGATACCTTGAAAATAATATGCTTTCCGCATGCCACTTTCAGCTGGCTTTTACACTTCATGACGGTGGTATCTAATTAAAAAAATATAAATATTTTATGAAATGTTCTATTTTCTATGATTCACTCCGGATAGTCGGCAACTTTTTATGGTAAAATGATATTAAATATGCGAAACTGTACTGGGGTTAATTGTAAGTCGTGACCATCTTCAACCAATTTGCAGCTACACTTTGTTCGCTTTAGTGTCGTATACAAGTATACTATTTGGGGTATATTTAACATGTTCGAAATTTAACAAGACTGTATGAGAATTATAAATTTGCATTTTTAAATTTGGAAAAAGTAAAAGAATAGCAAAAGAATATAACTTTTAAGTAACTTTCAATAGATTAATTTTAAGTTCATTATTTTTATTGGTTTAAGGGATAACTTTTTACCGACTTGGCTAAACCACAAAGTCTGATACTAAAAGTGTCGAGAGAATTGCACTTGTGGCTTCTCAATAGCAAATGTGATTTAAAAATTGGGATTCAATCCAAATGATCTAAAGCAACCAATTGTGAGAGTCTTTTTGTTTATATATATATATATATATATATATATATATATATATATGTTACTTTTTTGTAAGAAAAGATATTCACATTATATTAACAAGAGAATGTACATAAAATGGAGTCTAGAGGTCGTGGGGGTTCTTTGCCCATCACCCTTCGAAGTACTTTGCTCCTGAGAAGAGAAACAAGAGATTGTAACACAAAAATTCCTCTGCCCCTGAGAGGGTAAACCATAGACAGTAGCACAAATTGTAGTTTGAGACTGTTACATAACATGAAAAGAAGCATAATTTTTGCTATTGAAGACTATGTGGTGCTAAGCCACAAATTAAGAACCTTCAAAGAAAATGTGGTAGTGCCAAAACATACCAGAGTAATGAAAACCATAAGAAACTTGATCAACTTAATGAATCCTTTGTTGAAGTGTCGACCTGTTGTAGTTGAGCACGCCTAACACTGAAGACATGGTGGTCACTACTTCTTCATGCTTCACTTCTATAATCTAGCACCCATGCAGACTGGGGCGAGGAGGAGAGGTTGTAGGAGCTATTGCTTGGGAAGTTGTTGACGACATAGTTGCTTCTAAATATCTGCAAGAATGTGAGGAACGAGCTCTAAGAGCCATGAAGATGGGGGGGGGGGTGAGGGCGAGGAAGCTAAGCCCAGGGGAGGGGAAGAAAAAATTGAGGGAGTAGGGGAGGAGAGGGAGGGAATGTCGGGAGGGAATTCAATTTCCAAGTCACTGGAGAGGTGTCTCAAAGAAGAGGTGTCGTGGATGTTTAAGGTCGAGAGCTCAACAATCCAACATGTTGCATGATATTTGTCCTTTTTCTAGTCCTTGAGCTGGCGAGCGAGCATAATATGAAGAGCCCATAGTGTGTTCCTTTTGTGGTTGATCTCCTCTGCTTCAAGTTCGAGGACCTGATGGTGGATGTGAGGTGGGATGGCATTGTCAAATAGTGCCAATATAACATTTCCATCAAAGGTGGTTGGGGGTGCTCTCTTCCCTTGCCTCAACGGGCATGTCGACCTCTTCCCTATTCACGGGTCAGGGCGGAGTTGCAGGGTTCATAGGGTTGGGGATATGGCACAGTGGAGACAATGGAGGCTGAAGCGAGGTAGGTGAGTGTGAGAGACCAAGCTTTGAGCAGAGGAGATAGAGGGAACTAGAAGAAGGTAGCCATGGCGCTGAGTAATAAATCTAGAGAGGTAGCAAGTGAGACATCAAGTCGAATGTGCAAAATCTAGCTGAGGAGACCTGAGGTGACAAATTTAAAGAGCATGATGACCAACTATGATATGGAGGGAGTGATGATCTCAAGGTAGAGGGCATCGTCATTCCTCCGTAATGAAAGTGGCAAGGGCAGTACAAACACCCAAATTCGAGGAATTATTATTATATTTTTAACATTATATAATATTTTATATTAAATTGACATTAAAAAGTAAATTAATTGTCACAATTAATCATATATTTAATATAAAATATAAAATAATAATCTCATTGATATAAAAATATAGTTGCTGAGACCCTTTCGGCAAGCACGGGTCCCACGACCCCCCCTCCCCCAAACCTCTGTCTCCCATGTTGTCGTTAACTCAAATGTCTCGAAACCTCCTGTTGACGTTGACATTTCCATTTCCAGACTCCCATTTCCTCCCATGACATACCGCTCACCTACTCCGCTCCAACAATGAATTTTTTCACTGCATTCCATTCCCGCATTCCTTTGAATTTCATATCCCTTGGTTACAGACCCCTGAGCTGAATGAAAATGGAGTGTAGTGCTGATTTAACACACCTCTAACTTGCAAATGCTTCAAAATGAAACCGCTAGCCCAGGTGCCATGAGTGAATGCACCCGAGCATGCAAACTCGATGAAATTTAACCAACAATAATTCATTTGACATACATGTTTGATAAATCAACGTATTTGGGGGTTGCTTATGCCCTCGACAACGACTATAAGAATGTTAGAATGGATTTCTTTTGTATTCTACCCGAAGACTTTATTTCAAATTTTTTATTTTTATTTTTTAATTGAGAATGGTAGAATGTATGTGTTTTTAATTGAGAATGGTAGAATTTTTTTTGTTAGAGAAAATATACTCCCAATTAACATTACATTCTCAAACAATTTTATTTGTTGACAAGGAATCCTCCACATTACTGGAACCCAATTTATTCAGACTATTAACCCAATTAATTCAAACCATTTTATAAAGGAAGTCATGTTGTTCTTGGTTGCACCATAATTACGAGTGAAAAAAAAATAAGTGAGCACAAGCCAACTTGTTGGACAAACTATGCACTAACTCGTTGTTCAACCATTACGACAATTCGCTAGTTAACTATTGCAACAACTCATTGGGTCAGAAAAATGATAAAGAAAGTCAAATGGGAGTCAATAATTTCCCTTCTAGTGCAAAACCCTAAAGAAAATCTCATCTTCTCTAAAACAGATTTAGATTGGTCTCTTGTACAAGGAAAACACAAGGGCTCCTTGATCGGATTGCAAAAATACCTTCAACTAGAACTGGAGACTTTATTAGAGGAGAGGAAATGAACCCATATGCTCCATGTTCTTTCACCCGATAAACGCCCAGGCTCAAGGCATACTCTTTCCTTGCTATATGAAGTGTAAGTTTTTTAGAGATGCTCTGTTTATATGTTGGTATAAATAGTGCTCCATCAGTTTCATGGATTCATATGTATTGAGTTTTCAAACTTTATTATGCAGCTATGCTTGTTCATATGGCCTCGATGATAGAAGGGGACAAGATGAAATGAAGCAAAGATACTCATTTGTGAAAAAGAGGGGATGCTAATGCCATTTCATTGTAAAAATTATGGTTCAATTCCCTGAGATTGCGATAATAAAATATAACATGTATGAGCATGTAGATAGCCAACAATGGCCTTTTCATGGCTAACATGACCCCTCAGGTCATGCTAGTGTGCTGCATCAACCAAAATTATCAAGGGACATGGTTTCCTATGTAGAGATTTGTTTCTTCTTGGAAGTGCCAGTTGACTCGGTTTGCAAAATGCATGTTAAAAAATATATTGACATGGATGTTGCAATTCGAGACAGGGATATCTTTTTCTGTAGGAAAGATGTTGTGAACATATATAATCATCTAATGAAAGGAAAGTATCAGTTGCATAAGAAGGACGAAATGACTGTAGACCTTTGGTATAGGAACACCGAGATGATTTTTTTTTTTATTATCAAAAGGCCAATGGTGGAGATATCCATTTTATAGTTGGAATTTAGACCAAGTGGACGTTAGAGACCATGGTGAAGCTATCGAATAATACCCTAATAGCCATGGATTCAACATTCAACATGAATATGTATGGGGTGAGTGTATTAAGAATGATTGATCTAGTACAATAATTTGATTAATAATGATTAATAATGATTGATGAGTTGAAGTTGACGTCATATGTTTTTTGAATGTGATAGTATTATTTGTACACACTCGTGGTGTTTGATGAACAACAAAGTGGGGTGCCAGTTGCATGGGTGGTGGAATCACGTAATAGATCACAGGACATTTCACTATGGTTGGAGCAGCTCATGCATAGGTGTCACCAAGTTGATCATAGTTGGAAAGTTAATGCTTTCATGGTTGATGATGCATTGGCTAAAATGAGTGCTTTAAGGTAACTTCAATCTTCTTATTTTACAATACAACTTGTATTTATTACAAAAAAAACATGCTTGAAATGAATTGAATGTGGCAGGAGAATCACAAGTTGAAATGTTATCTTGTGTGTTTGGCATGTGCGTCGATCATGGCTAAAAAATGTGAATCAATTGGCTAGTATTCCAAAAATAGCAAAATAAATGTTTTGTGATTTGGCTTTAATTATGAATTATTGTTCCAGTGTTGAAGTGAGAAATGCAATTAATGCTTTCTTCAACAAATTTTCTAATGAGGATAAGTTCCTAGACTGTTTCCACAAGGATTGGGTTGTTGGTGACAAGATTTGTAAGTTGACAAACTCTTTCTTACATTTCTCTTTTGGGTTTTCATATGGATGATATATCTTCATTAACCCAACTTTTATGCAATTAGGGATGTGGGTTAAAGGTTGTCTAGATTTTCCCCATGTAAATCAAGAGATAAACAATGTTGTGGAGTCATATCATTGTTACCTAAAGAAAAAATTTCTATCTGACAAAAGAAATAAATCTTATCACATGATGGAGTGGTTGATATATGTTCTTCTAACAAATGTTGAATCCTGTTATCGGTTTAAGGAAATTCTAAAAAAGGAAGGATTTTTTAATAATTACAAGAAAGAGAAACAATTGTAATCATCAATGGAAAAAGAAAAAATAATTCCAGATAGTGATTGCAACCCTGATGAGAAAATGTCTCATTTTTTGGGTGAGGATTCAATCTAAACTTAATCAGAAATATCTCGTCACTTGTCATCGCACAAATTTCATAACTTGTGATCTCCCATGGCCTATTCATGGCAACATATGCAAGCATGCCATAAATGTGGGTTGGTTGTGCTCTCGTTCAATGGCTTCAAACCAATTACAAAATCATCAAAGCACAAATGATTCATACAATGGCCCTCTTGAGATAAATATAGAGGAAATATCGGATCTTGTTGAAGATGCAAACACATTTGCCATGGATAGTCACAATGTTGATGTAAATGTTGAAGGAATTGAGTTGGCAAAGGAGGAGTTATTTGTCTACATAGAACTGGTTAAAAAAAGTCCTCCTTCTACTTTGACCAAGATTGAAAAATTGATTGCTTTGTTTAAAAGATTGTTGGATGACGCCAACAATCTTCATATTATGGATTATGAATTCACGTGTGGGTTGGATGTTTTTGAGTCATCTTTGAAGAGGAAGAAGAGTTTCCAAAGCCCCAAAAAGAGAAGAAAAATAAGAAAACAAAATGCAAGATTTGAAATTGACTTGAATATCTCGGCAGATGAAGATGAACCATTTGAGTTTGAACAACTTAATAAGCGAGATCGCCCTTGCTCGAACAATGAATGTTTTTCTAGGTTTCTTGTGCATGATTTTGTTTTCAATTTGATTTTAATATTTATTCGTGTATTAGATGTATTTTTATTTTTTTGAGTATGTCCATGTATTTTTTATAGGTGGTGAGGATATGTTTGGTGATTTGTCTAATTTGTCATTTAAGGTGAGTAAATAACTCCATGCATTTACACTGAGTCTTTCAATACATTGACTATTTTGTAAGTCATGGAAGATAGCTTTCAAGTGTTTTTTCGTACTTTCATTATGATTGCATATATTTGCGTCTAAACGTGAATCTAATATATAAATTCGAATAAAAACAATGGAAATGTAACAAAATTTGTAGAGGAAATGCAACAAAATTATAACTACACATGTAAAACACAAATTTACCAGTTTTTTATAACTGCTCAATGCTACTAGTGATATATTATTGGAGAATAATATATATTACAACATCAAATATAATGTGTTTATTGTCTATGAGGTTTCTCATAAGTGAGCTAGTGTGTCAGCAACGGTGATCTAGTGTGTCAGCAATGGTGAGCTAGTGTGTCAGCAATGGTGAACTAGTGTGTCCGCAATGGTTAGCCAATGTGTCAATCTGAATCTGTGGATGAAGGGGGATGTTTATTTCTGATATAATAATTTTTCTAAGGGGGGTGTTCATGAATATTTCTGATAGAATAATCACTCTATCTTGCTTCACCAGGAAAAAGATACCCTCTTGTCTCCATAATTACATTTCAACATTCAGACTCTTCTTTTTTCTTCAAGGTATAGTTCCTTTTATATATCCTTGTTGGAAGCCAGATCATTGGATAGTGAAATCTAAGACCTATTGAGTTATTCCCACACTGTCCCATGGTAATAATATACTGAGAAACCCTTTCTAAGGCTATCTTTAAGTTTAGGTAGTTAAATGGATAATGAAATCTAAGACCTATCGAGTTATTCCCACAATGTCCCATGGTAATAATATACTGAGCAACCCTTGCTAAGGATATATTTAAGTTTAGGTAGTTAAATGGATCTTTATTTTTGGATTGTTTTCACAAGGCATCCCACCTTGCTTTAAATCCTTCTTGTGTGATAGTTTCCAATATTTGAATCTGGGTTGCGCAATATGCAATGGCCTCCTGCATGTTCTTGGCGATATACTCTGCTACCTTTGGAAAATTGGCGAAATATTGATGTTATTTTATCACCTCCATAGGTATGGGATGTTCTCCTCTAACCCACAAAAATCTCTCAGAATTATGCATATAAATTTTAAGAGCTTACACCCAACTGACCTGATTTCTCAAATACGATACAAAGGCTCTCAATTAGACATCCCATGTAATATGGCTGGGATTCCATCTTCTATTAAGAGGTACTAAAAAATTATGTTGGTACAGTTCACAGAGAAAGTCTTTTTCTAGATTCGAGTAGGCTATATATGCATCTATGAAACCATCACTGTGTTCAACCTGGAAAGGCTTATTTTTTATGATAAAATTATTTTTAAACATCAAAAATTTTTCTGTCAAGTACACGTTGTAATTGGTTGAAGGATCCTTGCAACTAAGCACACCATCCATTATCTGTCCAAGTTGTTTCTTATAGTTCTCCAACTTGCTCACCTTGCTTTCCAGCTCATCCACAGTTTTTTTTATGTTTTCGTAAAACTTTGTTTTTATATTCTTTGCATGTCTTGCAAAGGTCACAAAGTAAGTTTTTGTGCAAATGGTAAGGTATTAGTTTTCCTTTATATGAGAATTTACACAAGGCTGATTTATCCTTTGGTTACTCATCCTTTGTATTCATAACAATGTCTTTGGTTAGTTTGATCTATGGTTCCTCATCCTCTGTTAGTTTCAAATCTAGTTGTTGTTCCTTTGTTTGTACAATCATTTCTTTTGTTACTTTAATCTATGATTCATGTTCCTCTGTATGGACAACTGTGATTTTGGTATGGTCCTCTATTTTCACAACAATGTCATCAGTCTGTTTTTTTCCAAGGGGTATATTTTTTGGACCCCTGGAGAAGGTATATCTATGAAATCAAGGGGCATGGACTTTGCAACTTAGGCCAAGAAATCTAATCTATCAAAAGTTTCTTTTTGTCTGAGCTCATCTACTAGGGTTTTAAATTTGATTTGTAGTTGTCTATTTTTCATCTGGAGAATCCTATTCTTCCTTAACAATGAAGTATACAAAGGAATATTTTTAGGGGTACTTACTGTTACAATGTGCTTCTTTGTCAATTCTAGTGGTGTAGTTGGCTGGTCCTCCTCGTCATCCCCATACAAAATTTTAATTGAGGCAAGGCCATCTATTTCGTACCATTCATCTACTCCTTCTATGTAATCAAAGTCAGAATCATGAGAGGGAAGCTTATCAACTTGTTCTTCTGTGTCAGCAAGGTGGCCTAATCCTTGTTCCATGAATCCTTGCTGCATGCATCCTTAGTCCATGACTCCTTCAATCAATACATCTGGTGGATGCTCTTTATCTTGCTCTTGCTCTTGTTCTGCTGATATCTCTTATATGATTTTTTCTGTAACAATGGGGAGGGTTTCAGGAATTGGAGCAAGGTGACATCACTATCTCCTATTATTCTTGGATTTTGGCACTACTTCCTAGCATTTCTTGTATCCTCTAAAACTTTTGGTCGTAGGTTTACTACCCAATATTTCTACTTCATCATCATCATATTATTCGTCTTATTTCTGTGGGGATTTAGCTACAGAAACCCTAGAAACCCTCGTAGTTTGAACACTGGGCACCTTGGTTTCCATATGGAAAGGTTTTATGGGAATTTCTGCAGGTGGGAGGTCATGGCACAAAGTTATAGGTGAGAGGTCATGGGGAAAAGTTGTAGCTGGGGGGTCATGGGGCAGAGTTGCAACTGGGATGTCATGGGCCAGAGTTGCAACTATCAGAGAATCTTATGGCCGGGTGGAAACTTCAACATGCAATGGCCTTCCAACTAGTTCATCCCAAGTTATCCCTTCCCTTTGCAGTGAAACAACCACCAAAATTTTAACGAGGAAATGGCGGGACATGATTTTGAGTGACCACTTTGATTTATGCACACATGGTGCCATTTGGTCTAGGGATTTTGCAAGAAAGAAAGACATTTTAACCAACTTTCCATGACGCAAGTGGTTTAACAAGTGGAGGTGCTCGTAATAAATAACGACATACCTTCCTTCGCACGTGAAAAATATTTGGACAAGGAATCCAACATCCTTCCAGGGTTTTGGTAATGACTTCCTGTCAAATCCTATGCCTCACCTGAGCATCAGTACACCTGCCTCAAGGAATTGTCACATAACATCAGGTTGGGGTTTTTGGGGTGCAAACCACTATTTTCCCATCTGGGGTAACCCTGTCACTTCCACAATTTCTTCTTCTGTCACATGCACCATTGTACCTGATACCTCTGATCTAACCTCCCTGTAATGCATGGAAAATTATCGGGCTATGCCATCGTCATACCCCTAAAACGTGCGAATATACTCTATCCAGCCGACCTGTTCAAAAAATGGTTTAACACATGGAAATGCGTATAGAAAATCTTCGGCGCATTCTATTCGTACTGTTGGGCCTCCCATCTTTAGTCAGAGTTCAAAGTGGCTATGGATGTGTTTGTTCTTTGCAATAGTTCAAATGTGGGACAACGACGCAATGGAATAGTTGGGGTAATGAGTCTAGTAATATCACAATCCGTCGTCTATGGTGGTGCCAGTATGCAGTCAGGTGTTTCCACACTGACTGCCCCCCAGTTGACACCGACATTTATTTGTTTTCATGGTCAAGGGATATTTCCATTATCATTGTAAGCAGTTAGATATTCCCCTTGTACCCAGTCAGGAGTTTCCGCAATGGTGACCATTGGAATGGGAGGGCAAGTTTCCATGGGAGGGCCCTGATTTTCCAGCATAATAATTTAAAGTTTTATTACATGCAACTTTGTGGGCCCATGCACCATTACATCGAATCCTTAAATTACTTGCCTTAAAAAGTATTGGTTACAGTATATTAGTTATCCTTCAATGCATATTATAATTTTTCATTATTGTCAAGTTAACTTCATTGACTTGCAGGCTGTTCATATTATTTTCATTGTTTGTAGGCTTAGATGTTATTACTGTTATGTATGCCAAAACATACTTCAGTTCAAATCACCTGCCCTTGTGGCTGTAGATGTTGATAATGGAGAAATTCACAACAATTGAATTGTTTGTTTGGATATTTATACAATTCTGCCCCTTAAATGAGGTTGGATCTATGGATTGAAAAAATGCAAGATGTCACAATTTCATTTTGTATTTAACCATGTATAAAAGGAAATTAATGATTGATATATAAGTTATCTTGGTTGGATTGTAACCAAGGGTATCTCACATAATTTTTCATTGAAGGGGCATTTTTAAGAATTCATGTTGAGACTTTTATTAGAGGCTTGTATAAATTATGCATGTGCTACTCATGGATAATGAATTAATGTTCCTAGAAGCCAGAATTGTGAAGACGTATTTAAGGCATTCTAAGGTTTCATTTTGTAACATCTTTTGGAGTCCTCTATTTGATAATAAAAATATTTATTTTCTTGTTCATTTTTGGGTTCTGTTTAAAGTGATATTAATTGATAAAATAACATTTGTAAAAGGAAATAGTGATTTAATCTCTACATTAAATATCCCAATCCAGTTTGTATTCATTTTTAATCATGTTAAAGTTTGATTTCATTTGCTAAGTATTAAAAGATATTAAAATGCGTTTATGAATCACTGTATCTATGTATATTATTTATTGATTTATGTTTCATTGCTATATGCATGAATGTAATGTATTATTTAACTCAAACATCTCAGGATAAGTAAGTGTGTTTTATATATATTAGAATTATAACCATTGTGTTTCCTAGAAACAATTAGATTAAAAGTTAACAACAATAGAGCTACTGTTACAGGTTATGCTCATCACTTATAGATTTTTTTTAAAGTTTTTTTTGGTTAAATAATGTAGTTATGAATCACATAGAATTATACTTTATTAGAAGGCAAAAGCAGATAGACAAAATTGAACTTTAATGAAAATGACACAGCTAAACTGTAATCAAAATTAGACAACTGAATTGTAATAACAATGTAATTCCATTAATAATATTACCCAAAAATACATTTTTTACATACATTTTGTGTTCAGATATTAAAAAAACACCAAAAAATATAGTGAGCCCATCTATAAAATACAAATCTCATATAAATACATAAATAATGGTGAACATAATTCCGCTCCAATCTATCACAAGAAATAGGAACACCATAATAGGACTCCCACCATAATAACTCCAATACCAATGACAATAACAATCCATTCATTAACATACCACGTATGTCGATGGTTGTCAATGATAATTGGTGGAGAACATGTTGGCTCCACATATCTTGCATATCCATGTCCATTGGATGCTGCTTCAATGAGTATATCATCAACAACCCTTTGGACATCTGATTTGTAAATTATGTTAAAACTTTAAAACTTTGAAGCAATGGTTTTTGCTTGTTGGTAGAGGGTTTTCAATTTTTGTCTTTGAACCTGGTAAATACCAATCATTTGATTTGTGATCAATTTAGAATTCGTGTAAGTGAAAATGTCACTTGCACCATAATTTTGTACTATTATGAGCCCATCAACCAACACATGATAATATGATTCGTTGTTGGTGCTTATGCGAGGAATTTCTCTAATATTTTGCTATACTTGGTTTAGTGCTTCGTTATGAAGTACAAACCTAGTTCGTGCATGCCCTCGGTTTGGATGGCACCAAATTTGGATGATCAATATCCATTTATGAACCATCTGCAAAAGAAGAAGATAATTAAATAAAAAAACAATTTAATGAAATATTGTTAGATTGTTAAAACAAGTCGCGGAAACTCACTGTTGCAGTAGTGAAAACTCACTGTTGTACTAGTGGAAACTCACTGTTACAACGAAAATAACGGTGAGTTTTCGCCACCGTAACAGTGAATTTCCGCCACTATAACAGTGAGTTGCCACCACTGTAACCGTGAGTTTCCACCAATAGGATAATAATAAAAACAAAATAAACTAATATTTAGAAACATACACAACCTATATATTTAGAAAAACAAGTATATTTATAAAGCATGAAAAAATAGAACAGTGAGTTGACAAACTAAAAGTAATCATTTTAGTCTAAAAGGCATGGTCAAAAATAAAGTTATGAATGATGTTTTCAATGGATTTGTTTCACAAGAGAGTTTACTTACTTAATGTTTAATAAAAATGGAATGACAAATAATTTTTCATAAATATGAAAATACTCATTTAACCTCTAAGATCTTGTCAAAAGTAAAGTTATGAACTATTTTTTTATTGAATTTGTTTCATGAGAGAGTTTAGTTTGATATTTGGATATGCAAATTGTTTTTTCTTTGTTTAAATAAGGTTTATTATTTTAATGTGTTATTTAAATTTATTTTTGATGATTAATTTTTATTTTTATTGAATTTTATTTTTTACCAGTAATATAATAAGGTTTAATATAATAAATTTAAGAAAAATAACATGTTTCATGAAAAATATGATATATTAACATATAGAAAATTTGTATTTATATTTAATTTTATAGCTAACATAAATCCGAAGATTACCATTGTTTTGAGTTTATATCTTATGAAAGAAATAATAAATATGACATTGAATTTATATTGGTTTGTGAAATCAAACATAATTGTTAATGATGTGCATGCAATTGAAGCCCGATTCATTGGATATAATGGAGACTGGATAATAATGGCTTAAAGATATAAAAAATGACACAACAATGATGTTTGCATCAACATAATTTCAATCATGAAATTGTTAATTTTCTTTCCTTTGTACTTACATAACAAACTTAGCTTCTCTAATTTTATTTCAAAAGATCAAAGGGGTTTTTGTTCATAAGTAACAATATTTGATAATATGTTTTTATTCCACTCAAGTATAACTAATAAGAGTGGGAAATACTTATTAAAATTGATATAGCTAATGCTTTTCATAAGGTTTGCAATGGATTCCTTTACAAGGTACTTAGAAGTATTGACTTGCATTACAATTCATAAAATAGATGAGAGTATGTATAGAATACATGTAGATGGTTCACCCTATTAATGTCTATGTAGTAAAAGTGTACCATACCATTCATTTTCTTTAGCCATGAGCGATAGCGATGAACTCGGTAGCAATTCCCCATTAGCATTTTTAGTGTTGTTAGTTTGTTAATTAGTTGGGTGTTAGTGAGGAGAGTGTTAGTTGTCTTATTGGGCTCTTAGTTCTTAGAAAATTTTCCTTATTTTTCATAGAGAGTATAGTTTCTATAGTTTTATATTGAGCTTAGTTCGCTGAGCTTATTAGCTTCAAGTGGCCTAAAGGCTTTCACACATTTCAAATAATGGAACATTTCAACTTTGATATGCCAATATTATATAACCATATATGATTGACAGTTGTATGGAAAGGAAGGACCCTATGTATATGGTTCACCCTATTAATGAGAGATTGACTAAAATTTCTCAAAACCATAGAAGGCTTCAACTTGACTACTTCTACCACCAATCCATACATTCTCATGTCCATTTATCCAAGAAGAAAACGCCAACAAGAGGGAATGTTTGGAAGCTTAATAATGATCAATATGATAAGGAGAGAGATCATTTTTTAAGTGGAAAACATCTACCATACATCAAAATATTTAAGATAGTCATGGGAAGGCCTAGGTGGGTTCGATCATTCGTCAATGGTGATGAGAAAGAAAACCTAATGATTTGATAATTTGGTGATTTTAAAATATTTTTTTGTAAAATTAATAAATTATGATATCTTAGGTAAAAGTATGGGAAAACCTAGGATGGTTTTAGCATTGGCTAATGGTGATGAGGAAAAAAATCTAATGAGTTCACAATTTGGTGATTTTATAATAATATTTTATAAAATCAATAAAAAAACATGATGCCATGATAATGAAAATTTGGTTATATATATATATATATATATATATATATATATATATATATATAGAGAGAGAGAGAGAGAGAGAGAGAGAGAGAGAGAGAGAGAGAGAGAGAATTTGATTCATATAAATCGATGATTTGACAATATTTTTTTTTTTTAAATTAATAAAAATAAAAGGTATGATGGTGATAAATGATACTTGAAGAAGGGTAAGGAAAATATTTGGATTCCTTTAAAGCCATATTTTTGTGTTTAAAAAGTAAATAAAAAATATTTCCAAACTATTATAATTTTGTTTAGTGATTTTTTTTGAAAAATATAATGCATATTAATTTATCACAGTGAATTTATTGAAATATAAAAAAATATCTTTTTTTTTTTTTTTTTTTTTTTTCTATAAATTTTTTAGTATTTTGTTTTGTAAGTTGAGTAGGACTTTTCATTCATTCAACAAAAGAGCAAGTTACATCAAGATAGATATTTTGAGGCCTCAACCTGCCCACTGGGAAGCTGGGTCTGTTGGCCATCGGAAGGCATTATAAGCCAACCAAAACATGAATGTTTTGAGTCTATCAAATTCGGTGAGATAAGTCTTACTGTCTGATTTTCCTTCTAAGTCTAAAACTTCCTACCACTATGACCATCATCAAAATTAAACAAAAACTAAATTGTTAACAGATATAACTAGAAAATAACTAGTCCTCGAAGGAATCTATAAGCGCAGGGTCTTTAGCACTAGATCTTGGTATTTCAAAATGCTGAGGATGTCGAAGGAGCTGCTCAATTATGCCCGAGCGGAAATTCTACTGCTGAACCTGAAAATGTAGCAGCTAAAAGTATTTTTGAATTTCCTAAAGGGAAGGGCCTATCTGCATGAAATTAGAAGTATGCATTATGGCTTTGGCCACCAAGTGTTTCATCATCCAATAAATATGGATGGTCTACTTGTATTGGGAGACTCTGCCTTGAGTGTGACCTGGATCAAGAACTAAAATTTTAGAGTCCAAATCTGGTTCTTCTTGCTCCGCTTAGTGAGTGAGAGCCTCTTCCCACCTTGAAATGACCTTTCGTACTTGCTTCGAGATCTCCTTCACATAAGCCTATGATGCATCTCTATTATGTTGGGCTTGAGTCTTACAGTTGGATCTCCTCAGTTGCTGGGAGGAGGGCTCACGCTTCTCTTTCTGAGCACCACACTTCCAAGTTTTCTAGTGACACTCTACCACCGGTTCCTCCTTGACTACATTTTTTCACGCCATCTACACCTGGGGGACTAGAATGCAGAGGAGATCTAGAATCAAACAGACTAACGTTAGCTCAAAATAAGACCGGTCTCTGCTCCTGAGACCTGCCTCTATGACAGGGGTCAAGACTAAACACAAGAGCGAGGAAACAATAGTTTCCCAAGAATAACATAATTTATGAAACAAGAAATTCCTTCTCACACGACGATGCTTAATTATTATAGACATCTGCCTTCGAACCATTACCAAAAAAGGAGAGGTTCGAGGCCTGGTTCGAACATACCCCTTAGGTATATTTCCATAATCATTTTTCATAATATCACCTGTTGCGAAAGAGAACCGACAACGGTGAATCAGAACCACAATGTTACAAACAAAATTATAATTCAAGCTAGAAGCTATCAAAAACACCTCAGTATGGGTGTTAAACCCTGTGAATTTGGGAGAGATACAGGCGCAACCCTTCCAACCCAAGGCTAAGGTTCCCATTTTCTGGAGTATGATTCCGAAGAGAATCGATATTGACGATGACAACGCAAATACAACAAAGAAATAATACCCCCTGGACTCCATGAAAGCAGGATAATCGACTTCCTAGACAGATTGTTCCAGCGAATTGTGGAAATGACAAGTCTACCTACTATCTCCATGTTCCTTTGACAGAAAAAGGAGAAGGAGAATATCACACACCCTAGATTTTTTGAGTTGCGACTACCAGGGAAATCCTTCTACCAAGAACTCTTGTTTCCTACCTGCCAACAAAAAACCACCCTCAGAATGCAACGCTGGTTGAGAAAAAACAATTTTACCACCCCTAGACATCTCCTTCTATGAACAATATTCCAATTGCCTTGATTATGGCACACTCCAACATACGACTCATCTACTCGCATGTAGCCATCGCTGTAACACCTCCCACTCCACCTGTTGTCGGCCTGACTGGCTTGCTGTCTGGCAGAATTCATCTTAATTTCCTTCATCATGATCCTCATTGGATCCTCAACCATATCACACCTCGATTGGGGTTCCATTCTTCTCCCATCCTCAAGGTTTCGATTGTCCTGCTAGTGATTCCCAAGAAATATTAGCAGTGGATCTGATTCTTTTGGGTATACATTTTTTCAATCTATATCCAGAGTGAGTCCCATATGAGCACATCCCCAGTTAGCTAGGAAATATGCCGCCTTTTTTCCATTATGGAGGATGCGAGGTGGGAGGATGTACTCAAAATTTTGGATAAGAGTACCAAATTCCTGGACAAGGCTGACTATTCTCTAGCTCTTGCTTAGTTTTTCCCAGTTTACTCCCTAGTTAAGACTTTTGATGGTGCCAATAACCAATGACGAGGCGCCTTCCACCACCAATTTTCTATATCCAAGTCTTCCTGCAATGATGAGGCCATGTTTAGCTGCATTATACTCAGCCTCATTATTGCTTTCATACCCACAGTCCGTGGCATAGACATGTAAAGTTTGACCCATATTATTTGTAATATTCCAAATTTTACATCTGTTTATTGGAATATTAGAGTTCTTAATTATTTTTATTAATTAAGTAAATAAATGGGGGGACGGACCCATAACCCCTTAAGATGAATAAATCCACTCCTAAGAGTGTGAAAATGGTTAGTTAGCTAGTCAACCTACATCATGGACTAGTGGAGAAGCTTATTAATGAATTAAGAGTGGGGATCAAACATCATTAATAAGAAAGAACATGGAGAGATGAAGGAGTCAAATAAGATTTAGGAGGAATCAAAGTAAGATCATAGAGAAATAAATGATGAGATGATGGAGGAAGTGGTGAATTAGTGCACACATGATGGAGAGGGTGAACATTTAATGAAGTGATCATGAGATCATGGAGAGACCACGTAGTCAACATGGAGACCTGTGTCCACATGTGCAGTGCAGTTATGAGGTTTTCCAAGGCATGGGAAGGTTCAAAAACTATATAATAAAGATGAAGGCAACATTAGAGGCAAGCTTTGTACTATTTAATTTTGATTTTTTTAGATCTAGATTTGTCATGTGACATTTCTATGCATGCTTATGCTGTTTAGCTAAGTCTGTAGTGCTGTTTAGCACAGGGTGTTTCTGAGCGGAAATGCCACCCTTACCCACGGGGGACTTCGAGTGCCTAATCTGGGAAGGTTATTCTAAGATGCCATTCATCATCAGGCATTGGTGCCACATTATTCCTATCTGCAGCCCATACATATTTAGAAATAATGCATTTCTGCATTAGGGTTTGAGAGGAGGAGGTTGTCCTTCAGCATTTCAGTTGAGGAACCAGTGAAGGATCCATCATATTACCTTGGGCTTCAAGATCAGCCATCCAACACTTCAGCTCTATATCAAGCATTAGGCCAATCATATCACACCTCCACGCAGTAGCAGTCCCATCAAGGATTGCGTAGTCCAGTCCTGTAGATCCTTTGGAGAAGGGAAGTTTCCAGTATTTCAGCTAGAAATCCAGTGAGGGATCATTCATTCACTTTTTATTCACTGTTTCCATATTTCCCGAGCTACATTACATTATTCAGCAGCAGGCTAGAGAACCTCCATCCTTGACAACACAGTTTTTGGTAGCAGTTGTGTAATAACAGCTGCAAGAAGTAGAGGAGGATAGAGGAACTAGATCTTGAGCTTCTAGCTTGAGGATCTAGTGAAGGGCTCAACCCTTCTTGCATAGATCTAACTGTGCATAATATTGTAGCCATCTATTGATTAAATCTAGCTTTAGATCTGCATAACCCAACAGTCAATGGATCAAACCCTAGGGAGGTGAATTTATGATCTTCTTAGATCTGGATTTCCTTTCTGGGTTATCTTGGGTTTCTATCATAGTGCCTAGATCTGCAATCTTGGCATCATAAGAGCTCTAGAGCACCATAGACCTACATTTACCTGTCAGCCAGCAGTTGTAAGAGTATCATCAGCTGAAGGGACAATGCAGTATTGAGCTTCCATTAGCTCCAGTTACGTTGTGCCTGCTTTGACATGTTTTCAGGGTCATTCTAGGCCATTTCCTTGGATTGAGTGCTTCTATTTTATGCATTGTTGTATCTATTATTCATCTCAAACATAATAAAATGGCTCACCTATTTTGTCTATATCTGTGTTGATCATAACTTATGTGTACATAATCTATTTTTTCAAATATTGTGTTTGTTTATTACTGCATTATCCCTTGTGGGATATTATAGTGGTATTAGAGCATGATCTTTGGCTCAGCTTGTGGACATTTTTGACAACATATGAAAAAAAGATAGTAGATATCTGTAAAACTGGAGGGATTAAGTTTTGCTGCATCTTTCTTTAGAACTATGAAGGATCTCTCCAAGGAGATCAATGAAATGAAGAGAGAAAGGAAAAGAGAAACCTCAAGAAGGCTTCAGAATGAAGAAGGTCCCATTACTTCTTATCAGCAACAAAGAAGACCAAAGAAGCATAAAGCTCCTCAAAGATCTACTATGCCCACTTTCTTTGAAGTGGAAAGTGAATGGCATGGAGATAGAAGAAATATGGAGTCTAAAACTTATGAGACTCTAAGTCTATATCTTGAAGAATACAAAGCATAGTCTAGAGCATTCAAGGGGAATGTAACTCTCCAACAGTTTTTCCAACTCAAGGAAGAAAGAAGATCCTACAACAACAATAGAAGGAAGATGCACAATAGATTCTATTTTCCTACATTTGATGGATCTTCCTCAAGCACTGAAAAGGCTTGGAGGAAAGAGTTAGATGTATTTTTCAGGCTACATCCTGTAGCTGAGAAAGAGGATGTTCAGATTGCAGCTCTTCAGCTTCAAGGTGAAGCAAATGAAAGGTGGTTTGGGCACATGGAGCATGCAAAGGTGACTAAATATTCATATTTCTTTCAAAGGTTAAGAAAGAAGTTTGATAGAAGAAAACCAGAGACATTTCCTAAGAAGCCAAGGGAGAATGTCATTCTTGTCACTCTGGACAAAGAGTCACTACATTCACCACCAGTTGTAGAAGTATTTTTATCTGGAGGAGAGACACTTGCATCTTTGCAAGGTAGTATTAAGCTCTTAACATATAGATTCCCATGCATGATTCAGGAGATGCATGAGGAAGAGGAGGTATATTCTAGTGATGGTACATTGATAGAAGATCAATGATCACTCTTACCAGCAGTTGGAGAGACCATTGTCCCGGTTGGAGGAACTCTTGTGGTCTTGCAAGATGTTCCAAAACATCAGTTGATCCAAGGCTTGCAATCATTTCCATCCCATATTGTTTCAGTACCTCTTATTAAAGCTTGTGGGGACATGCCATCAGGGCCATTGCATAACCAAGGGTTAGAGCAACATGCTGATTTAAAGCAGCAACCTATCACTGCGCAAAGGACCCTTGATCTGATCAAGGAAATGATGAAGAGCTATCCCAGTTTTTCTTTGTTGAGCTACACTCAACCCTTTGAGTTGAAGTGTAGAGTTTCAGAAGATGGTATGAGTATGATCTTATGTACAATGTCTGGCTATGAGTTCAGCATTATGCCTTGCTTTGAGACAATAGATACATCATCATGGAGATCAACAACGTTGTCCATGAGCAGAAATGATGAGAAAAGGACCCATTCATTGTTGGAGAATTCCAATGGTAGCTTCATTCATGAAGCATTGGAGAGTCAGATGATAGATGGTAGACATCTTGAGATGGGCAATATTTTCCCTTTTCAAGTTGACACTTTCTCAATGAGCATCTCACAGCTCAAAGAGAAACTTATACCTACAGCATATTCAGAACCTTATGGGTTTTGGAGGGCCAATGATGAGAGGATATCATGGAGAGATCTCATGGGAGGTGTGCTTCAAAAAATCATGAAGTGCAAAGATCTTCAACAATTTGAGGAGGTTGGTGTTCTGCAATGGGAGGATACCAAGTTTATGCAGAATGAGATCCATCACCCACACTGGGATGAATGGATGTTGATGTGGAGAATGAGGTTGCAAGGCCACTTGCAGAACTATGAGACAGGCCAAAAAGAAGCTTGGTTGCACTGGTTTCTCTTGGGTGAGTATGGTTACTACCCAACAACACACATTTCCATGATACATGCCTTACACAACACTGATGTAATGCAGGAGGAGGCATGGCTGCACTGGCTGCTCTTGGGTGAGTATGGCTACTACCCAATGGTTCATATTTCCTTGACTCATGCCTTGCATATCAATGAAAAAATGCAACAGAAGAAGGCATGGTTACGTTGGTTGTTGTTGAGCGAGTTTGGCCATCACATGACATCTCTTATGTTTATGTGTTTTGTATTGTTTGGAATATGGCATAACACTCTCATGATGTGTAATGATGGAGTTTGTTTGTATTGGGATGATATGACATTCCATATATCAATCATTATGTTTCTCCATGATTCACATGATGATGTGAAGAGGCATCAAGAGATCTTGTTGCTATGGTTACTCTTGGGAGAGTTTGGCTTGACATACTCCCCTACCTTGCATGGTAATGTTGGAGGGTGGCAGTAAGAGGCATTCCTCCGATGGCTCTTATTTGGAGAGTATAGACACCATACTTGGTATAATGATGATGTGGTGGGGCAGCATGATGCTTTGCTACGTTGGCTTCTCTTGAGGGAATATGGCACAACGCACTTGGTATGAAGATGGTATGGTGTGGCAACAAGAATATTTGCTGCAATGGCTTCTATTGGGAGAATATGGTTTGACATATTTCATGTATACCCACATGTATCTACTTCTTATTTTGCACAATTTTGGGATGATGCTTGGATCCAACAAGGCCAACAGGGCTAAAGATGAAATATGGAGAGACATAGTCTACTTCATGAAACATGGGATGGAGAAATGTTTTGTGATTTGGGGCTTTCCTTTTGTTGAATGAACCACTTCTTTTTATGTATCTCATGTATTGATGATGATGTTGGACAACATATGGTTTTCACTTGGTACTTCATTGAGGATGAGGGACATCTAACTACATAGTTGGAGGTCAATATAGACATTCTAGAGAGGCAACTTTGGATATGGGAATGCATAACATATTGCAGCAAATGGGGAGACCTTGCTTGTGAGGATGCAATTTGGAAGGAGATAGATGGCTCGAGCATCTACTTTTGGAAGTTGCTTGGTTTCAAGCAAGATTTTGGCAGGGAGGACTTTAATAGTTAAAATTTTACATCTGTTTATTGGAATAATAGAGTTCTTAATTATTTTTCTTAATTAAGTAAATAAATGGGTGGAAGGACCCATAACCCCTTAAGATGAATAAATCCACTCCTAAGAGTGTGAACATGGTTAATTAGCTAGTCAACCTACATCATGGAATAATGGAGAATATTATTAATGAATAAAGAGTGGGGATCAAACATCATTAATAAGAAAGAACATGGAGAGATGAAGGAGTCAAATAAGATCTAGGAGATATAAAAGTAAGATCATAGGGAAATAAATGATGAGATGATGGAGGAAGTGGTGCATTAGTGCACACATGATGTGGAGGGTGAACATTTAATGCAGTGATCATGGAAATCATGGAGAGACAACACAGTCAACATGGAGACCTATGTCCACATGTGAAGCGAAGTTATGAGGCGGGCAAGGGCATGGGAAGGTTCAAAAACTATATAAAAAATATGAAGGAAACATTAGAGGCAGACTTTTTATTATTTAATTTTGATCTGTTTAGATCTAGATTTGTCCTGTGACATTTCTATGCACACTTATGTTGTTTAGCTAAGTCTGTAGTGTTGTTTAGCACAGGGTGTTTCCGAGCGGAAATCCGACCCTTACCCACAGGGGACTTCGAGTGCCTACTCTGGGAAGGTTATTCTAAGCTTCCATTCATCATCAGGAATTTGTGCCACATTCTTCCTACTTTCTGTAGCCCATAAATGTTAAAAAATAACGCATTTTTGCATCAGGGTTTGAGAGGAGGAGGTTGTCCTTCAGTATTTCAACTGAGGAACCAGTGAAGGATCTATTTTATCACCTTGGGCTTCAAGATAAACCTTCCAACACTTCAGATCTATATCAGGCATCAGGCCAAACATATCACACCTCCATGTAGCAGAAGTCCCATGAAGGATTGCGTAGTTCAGTCCTGTAGATCCTTTGGAGGAGGGAAGTTTCCAGTATTTCAGCTAGAAATCCTGTGAGGGATCATTCCTTCAATTTTTATTCATTATTTAAATCTTTCCCGAGCTACATTACATTATTCAACAACAAGCTAGAGAGCTTCCATCCTTAACAACACAGTTTTTGGCAGCAGTTGTGTAGCAACAATTGCAAGGAGTAGAGGAGGATAGAGGAACTAGATCTTGAGCTTCTAGCTTGAGGATCTAGTGAAGGGATCAACCCTTCTTGCATAGATCTGACTGTGTATCATATTTCAGCCATCTATTGATCGAATCTAGCTTCAGATCTACATAACCCAAAAGTCAAGGGATCAAACCCTAGGGAGGTGAATTTCCGATCTTCTTAGATCTGGGTTTCCTTTTTGGGTTATCTTGGGTTTCCATCATTGTGCCCAGATTTGAAATCTTAGCATCATAAAAGCTCCAGAGCACCATAGACCTGCATTTCCATTTTAGCTAGCAACTATAAGAGTATCATTAGCTAAAGGGACAACGCAGTATGAGCTTCCAATAGCTCCAGTTACGCAGTGACTGCTTTGGCATTATTTCAGGGTCATTCTAGGCCACTTCCTTGGCTTGAGTGCTTCTATTTTATGCACTCTTGTATCTATTATTCATCTCCAACATAGTAAAATGGCTCACCTATTCTGTCTATATCTGTGTTGATCATAACTTATCTGTACACAATCTGTTGTTTCAAATATTGTGTTTGTTTATTATGGAATTCTCCCTTGTTGGATATTACATTATTTCTAAATATTGCACCAAAAGCAGCATCGCCAGGATTCCCCTTGGAAGCCCCATCGAAATTTAATTTAATAAAACATGGGGGAGGTGCCTTGTACTTAGCTGATGACACTTTTGGGGGGGGGGGGTGAGGGGGACACATAGGGGCCTACATCTGTGGTGTTATCACAAAATTAGACCTGATAGGCTGCTAATCAAATCAATCTCATGTAACTGTTTCAAACCAATCTTTCGATTGAGGCTTAGCCTCCTCAACCTGAGAGGGCTCTCTCAAGGGTTAATGATTTTTGATAAAAATATAGATGGCTAACTCTATGTGGGGTATTAAGTAGATAAATGATAGATATTGGCTGCAAATCACATCAGCAAGTGCACATTGGGTTTATGGAGTCAAAATAGTTTTAGTAAAACCAAACAATCTACTTAGCATGGAAGTCAAGGCATATCAGAGTTTTAGTCAAGAGATACACATGTGAAACAATAAAAAACACAATCAGTTTGTCTATATAGGAAGTCAGAGCATCAAATATGATTCTGAGTAACATAAACAAACACCACTTCTATAGGATAGTAATAAGATGCAATTAGAACAAGAACACACTAGAACTCTTTATGAATCTCAAGTTGGCTAAGTAGAAAACTTTGTATTAAGTTGAAAACCAGTCATGTACAATAAACACAGTCTCTTGCTAAAAATGTCCAACCTTGACCATATTCGACTTCTTGATATTTTATAGATCATTTACAACATAAGATAACCTTATCTACAGCTAAATACATCGAACTCCTAACTCTTGACACCTTGCCTAACCATATGACATGGTATTTATTACAAAAGGACAGCTAATCCACTAAACAATCCTATTACAAATAGGATTCAAACTCTTAATCACCTATCTATAACAACCTTGTCTTAATTATATTACATTCTTTGCCAAATGATTAACATCTGGTCGAATCTAGATGATTGGATCGAAATCTTAATGACCATAATGCCGACCTCCATCAAAGTAGAAAACAATCCCCTATTTTCTAGGCATAGGGTCCTTTGCACTCTTGAGATACTCTGACCACCATAAAATCATAATTTCAAGATTATTTTTTGTTAGAAACTAAATTAACACTTGCTCAAAATCCTCCCTAAGTTCCAGCTGTCCAAAACCATCATCAAACTGTTTAAATGAGCTGAAATAGACCTACGCTACGAAAACAACACAGTTTCGTAGCGCTTTTCATAGCGCAATTTTTTTACCTTTTTTCCTTCAAAATTTTAATCTCTTTCCTCTAGGATTATCTTAATTATCATTTAACACATCCTCCCTAGAAATTTCAGATCATAATTCTTACATTTTCCCTTCAAAAATTTATAAGAGTGAAAAAAGCTGCTACAACAGTTTCGTAGCACTTTTCACTCTTTTTACACTGTTTGCGCTATGAAACTAATGAGTGAGCAGTTTTGTCCAAATTTTTTCAAAATGAAAACCATAAATATGCCAAAACTCAAAATAACACTGGTTTCATCAAATCAAAAAGTCATATGAACTAAAAAACACAGTTTTCATGAGGTTCCTTCTTAATTTTCACTAGATTTATCTTTTGACTTTTTAATGATTGTCATTCTACACCTTTGTTCTTTAACTCATCCTGAGTCAATTTCAGCTGCTGCTCCAAGTCCTCCACTTGATATCTAAGTCTTATATTACTGGATCTCAAGTGAGTATTCATTACTCTGAAAAATTTAGCTTCCTTAATGGCTGGAACCGTCCATGTGAAAAACTGTTCTGCACTGCTTGGGGTTTCAGACCTAGAATCAGTTTGACCTTCCCACAGTGCCTTCATTATTTTAAACTCTGTTTTCTCAATACTGTGCTTTCTGGCCCTCTTTCTCATCACAACAATTTCTTGGTTTGCTAACCTCAACTTCTCTTCAAGATGTTGACACTCTGTCATTTCTTCTTTTCCCTTCTTTGTTTTGCTAGCTACATGCTCTACTGTAGGTGAGGAAATATCAACCACTTATTCAAGGGATTTAGTTGTTTCAATAGTTTCTTGAACTTCCTTGCTGCCTTCCTTGAGTTTCTTAACATGCCTAGTTAAAGGTTTCCTTGCTTGAAAGATGAAGGCTGCATTTTCACCCTCAAACTCAAGCTTCTTTACAGACTTGGCTTTTTTCTGTTTGTGTTCATCTTCTCTAATGAAGTCAACTTGCACAATGGGTGTCTCTTCTATATCAATTGCATGAAGGATATCATCTAAATTTCCCTTAATCATTGGGCTGTCCTCTGAAACTGAAACAACTGTCTTTCCTTTTGATGCCACTGCTTGGCTTCTTGTCACTGTTTTGATTTCTTGCTTTTTGGAAACTTGTTTCTGTTTTGCCTCTTTGACAATCTTTGACCTTTGTTTTGCAGGTGATGGAGTTGGAGTATCAAGCACTTGTGTCTGCTCTGTCCTTTTCTCAACTTGTTTCCTTGGCTTTAGTTTTACAAATTCCTTTGGTTTTTCAACCACAGGTTGACTAGACTCTGGTGTTGGTGGTGATGGAGTTCCTTTAGTTTTAGGGTTTCTAGCAGGAGTTAATGCTTCCAAATCAAAACCATTTATAAACAAAAAGGATGACCAATCCCTACCTATCTTCTGAAGCTCATTTAAAATCAATAACTTCATCAAACCACGATGAAACAAAGATGTTTCACAACCTTAAGATTTGGCTTGTACTTTATCATCCATTTTAGCAAGACTCCTATGCAGGTAAAAGGGAAAATCAAGTGAAATTTTACCTGTGAAATGCAAAAGCAGCTTGAAATGATATGTGTAGACCTTATGATACCTTCCGTCACATGTAAAATATCTCTGTATGTTGAGCAGCAGCTTTGCATAAGTATCTTTGATGCAGCCTCTAGGGATAGCGTTATTGAGGTCCATATATGCATAGTCAGGTTTCATGAATTCCTTGCATGGCTCCATATCAAATTTGAAACTTTTGAACCAAGTTTCTTGTCCCCTTGGTATTTATGTCACAACAACAATAATTTCTGGTGCAATTGGCACATTTAGCATCCCAACCTTGGTATTTGTTCCATTGAAGTGCAAGGCAAATTCTTTAGACATCTGTGTGTGGCAACCCTGCAATTTTTCACAAAACCGAAGACAACCCACTCCGCTGAATGCCTCCATCACTGTTGGGTCTTCAATTATGGCCTTCATATTTTCATACTCATATCTTAAGCAATATCCCCCTCTATGAACTTTATTTTCCTTTGCCATGCTTTTCAAAAAAACCTATTAGATTCACTTGAATATATGAAACAACCTCGCTTGAATATATGAAATAGCATCGCTTGATTAGGATATATCTGCCTCGCTTGAGTATATGAAACAACCTCGCTTGATTAGGATGAAGATAACCTTTGTATGGAACAACCACAGGATTGGCTTGACTACTTCAGAGCTCAGAAACTCGTATGGAGGTAAATGAAACGAGAATGACCAAATTAGGCAAGATTTTGAATTTGAAATGTCATCTCATAACTGAATGATGCTTCATTCATACCCTATCATGACAATTATGACTATAAGATGGGTAAGTACATTGAATCTCATCACTAACTGACTCATCGTACCACTAACCTATCATTTCCAAACGGTTTTTGAAAAATTTAAGCTTGATTGACAAGACTGTTAAGAAACTGCGCCTTCGTAGCTCCAACAGTGTATTTTTACCAATTTGCGCTATGAAACTATTAGCGCTTTCGTAGCACTAATCAACTTTTTTGAACTAGTGGCACTACGAAAATGTGGATTCTTGGCTAATTGCAAAGCTTTGACCTGAAACTTTATGGAATTATTCCTAAATGGAAATTATGGATTTTTGACAATGAATGAACCTTTAAAAGACTTTATTTGAACATAATGATGACCTTTGAACTTATAAAAATCTAACCTACCCTTAACCAAATCATAAATTGACTTCTAAACCTAATTTGAAACATGACCAAAAACAAACATGACACAATGATGTTTTGAATTTTTTTTTGGGTGATAACAGTGGCTCCACTTGGGATAGTGTGCCCCTGTGGTACACTAAGAACCAGTAGTTCCAGTGCTGCTATCCATTTTCTTGACCAAAACAGAAAAAACGTTGAAATTTCCAAGCTTTCTCCTCAAGCTCTAATGGCCTTCACCTTGGGCTCAATCTTGTTGATTTAGCTTGTCATTATTAGCAAAAAAACT
Source organism: Pinus albicaulis (assembly GCA_034641835.2). Lineage (NCBI taxonomy): Eukaryota > Viridiplantae > Streptophyta > Pinopsida > Pinales > Pinaceae > Pinus > Pinus albicaulis. Next base: position 300,117,061 of record CM076583.1, on the reverse strand, counting down.
CATAAAATGGAATATGTACAATGACATGAATGATCAATAAGATTTCAGGAAGAGTAATGCTTCAAAAACCTGCCATTGACAGGTCCCTCCAGCATATGATTTTCCATCCATCTCCCGCAGTATGTAAGTATTGTTCCCATGGAAAGCAGCTATCTTGAAATTACCTTTCCACAAGTTCTCGAACTTACCATGTTTGCCTTTCTCTTCAATTCTAGCTTCCCATTTCAGCACTTCATCCTGAATTTGAAAACTTTCCTCCTTGATCTTCTTATCAAATGTCCTCTTGATTCTGTTTTGAGATTGTTGATTGCTGTTATAAACTTCATTTCTCTTCTCCTGCAAAGCTATTAGTTGATTGATTCTCCTCTGGAATGCATTTGGTTCCTCTTCTAACCCTTGAATCAGCTTCATGACAGGTACCCCTAGAGATGAAGGAAAAATAGCCTCAGCCCCATATACCAATTCATATGGTGATGTTCCAATTGACCTTTTTGTTCATATCCTATCAGCCCATAAGGCATACTTCAGCTTCAAATGCCAAGCTTTCTTATTCTCCTGCAACACCTTTTTAATGATCCTCACAATACTCTTGTTAGAAGATTCAGCAAGACCATTCCTTTGCAGATAGTATGCAGTAGAATTCCCAAGAGTAATATGATATTGATGACAGAAATTGATCAGCTTCTTAGACTTAAATTCCTGTGCATTATCAGTTATAATCTTCATGGGGCAACCAAATCTAGACAAAATATTATTTTCTAAAAAATAAATAATCATAGAATCATTTGCTTTCCTAGTCGGGATTGCTTCAATCCATTTGGTGAAGTAATTAGTAGCTGTGTGAATCCAACGAAGTTGTCCTGATGATGATTGATGAATCTCTCCAACAAAATCTAGCCCCCACTGTTGAAATGGTGCTTCCACATAAATAGGCATTAAAGGTAAAGGTACAATTTTCTTCTTACCCTCGAAAATCTGGCATTCATGGCAGGTAGCTATCTTTTTTTAGACATCCTTAAACATTGTTGGCCAATAATACCCTACTCTAATAATCTTGTTCACTGTGACCTTCCAATAATGATGACCTCCGCAATCTCCTTTGTGGAACTCCTCAATTACTTTATCAGCCTCCTCTTCCAGCAAACAATTCAGCCAGTATCCTTCCAAAATAGATTTCTGTCAAAAATAAAATATCTCAAGGATTTAAGCTTTACAAACCTTGATTTAGACTTTGTTAAATCAACAGGTGCTTTATGATGTTGTAGGACAAAAACAACCTCCTTGTACCGATCTAAAGTGATGTATTTTTCTTCAATAGGGACTAATTCTTCTTCGTCATCTGAAATTTCTGATATTTCTGCAATTAATTTTATGTCAAGACAATCAAAATTTGACTGTGCCATCAGCTTTGCTAGGCCTTGCCCCTTGACCAAATTTGTTGGCTTGATCTCTATGTCATACTCTAGCAATTTAGCAATCCATTTCCCCCTCTTACCATCAAGATCGGCTTGAGTGAGGATGTATTTCACAACAATATTAGGAAAAAAAGCCACAATATGAGAATGCAGAATATAAATTCTGAAATCTTTGATAGCCTTCACCAAGGCATAGGCTTGCTTCTCTAAGATATTATATTTAAGCTCAGAGTTGGCTAATGTCCTACTAAATAAAGAAATAGGTTGCTCAGTACCTTGTTGTCCCTTTTGTAGCAGAACTCCAACAATATTATTTTCTAATGCGAAAGTAAAAATCAGAAATTCTTTTGAGAAATATGGACTGATCAATACCGTTGCTTAGGCAAGTGCCCTTTTGATGTCCTCAAATGAGTGTCTTGCTTATGATGTCCACTTAATGTCAACTCCCCTCTTCGGCATCCTTGTTATGTCCTTCACAATCTCAGCAAAATTAGGAATAAATCACCTTACAAAATTTACCTTTCCAAGGAAAGATTGAATCTCCTTCCTCCTTGGAAAATCCACCTTCTGAATTGCATTGACCTTGTTTGGATCAATCTTAATCCCATCTTTAGAAATGATGTGTCCAAATAATTTACCTGAATTTAAAGAAAAAATGCAGTGGGATTTAGAGAGATGCCAAACCTTCTACACTTCAGCAGAATTATTTCTAGGTGTTTCAAGTGATCTTCTTCCCTCCTTGAGAAGACTGTTATGTCATCAAGATAAAAAACGACCATATTGTCCTTCTCTTCAGAAAAATAAAATATCCATTGCCCTCTGAAAAGTAGCTTTTGCATTCAAGAAACCAAAAGGCATCTTGGTGTACATGAAAGTACCCCATAGTGTAGTAAAGGTTGTTTTTTCCTGATCATCAGGACGTACCCGAATCTGATTATAACCTAAAAAACCATGAAGCATAGACATTCTCTGAGCACCAACAATATTTTGCAAAATTTGGTCCATCTTCGGGAGAGGATAATTGTCCTTCAGAGAGGCTTTATTCAGATTTCTAAAGTCAATACATATTCTAATTTCTCCACTCTTTTTCCTTATTGGAACCAAGTTTGCAAGCCAATTTGACAATCTGATTGGGATAATGATTTTGGCATCAAAGAGTTTTTTGACCTCCTTATCAATCAAAGGCATGAGAAGTGGATTGATCTTCCTTAACTTCTGCTTAAAATTCTTTTCATTTTCTTTTATGGGAATAGTATGATGAATAATAGTGGAGTCATATTCTTTCGAATCATCATAATTCCAAGCAAACACATCTATAAATCTCTTCATCATTTCAATATACTTAAACTTCATATCAGCTGAAAGAAACTTTGAAAGTTTAATCATTTTGGGCATAGATACTGTACCAAGGTTACAACTCTCAAATTCTTCATCATCAGCATGTATCTTAGGTGATTTAAAAAAATCATTCTGATCAAAAAGTTTTTCAAGAGGTATGAGTCCCTTCGGTATAGAATTTTTCTTTAGTTGCAAAACTTCAGATTTCCCTTTAGACTTAGCAAGCATATTTTTCTGATCTACTTGTATATTTTCAAACTCTTCTTTCAGCTCAATAAAGTTCTTCACTTGTTGACCATCCTCAAAAAATTTCCAATGAGTAATATTATTAGGGATAGCTGGTCTATGGCGAATCTCAATCTCATATTTTTCTGTGGAATGCATAGGAATAATGAAAAGACTTGTAGAGACAGCAAGAGAGTTAGCAATGGAGTTTTGTTCTCTAGTTTTAACCATGAATGAATAAGCTTGAAAGTTTTCCAACATGTCCAAAAATAAGTTCCTATATGCCCTGATCCTTATATCTTTTGTTTTATAAACAGATTCAACTTGTTTAATGACTAACTCTGAATCTCCAAAAACATAAATTTTTTGAGCATTCATTCTTTTCAAAACCTCTAGGCCCAAAATCAAGGATTCATACTCAACCATGTTATTCGTGCAATCAAAGTTCAATTTATAGGAAAATAACTTACTCTCATCACTTGGACTTGTAATCCAAATCCCTACTCCTGCTCCTTCTCTTCCTGCTGATCCATCAAAATGCAATGACCACCAACCTTCTTCCTCCTTATCACTGACTTGATGATCTTCTGTTTGCTGATTTTTAGACCGCTAAATTTCAGAACTCTGAATTTTTTCTTTCCTTTCCTCTTCTGCTTCATTAGTCAACTCATTGAAAAGAATAACAAAACCAAGTTCAGTATCAAGAGCATAAATTGGAAAATTTTGGGGTTTGTCTTTACTACTCACCATGTAGGCCATTCTTTTCTCTCGATACAGTTTTCTTTGCTCACCAAAAACAGGAATGGTAGCATAAGTAAGATCCATCTGCATTGTACCTTTGATTTTCACTGCCCATGACCTTGACAACATCATACCAAACTTTGGTGGAATGTATGCTACCACAATGTCCATGACCACAGTTTTAGCATGAATTTGTGTTAGACCAACAAAAACATCCTTGATTAAACCAATGCATTGAACCCTTTTCGAATCGAAAGGAAACAAGTCTTTATATGGCCTAGTTATTTCTAACCCCATTCTTTCCATGATTAATTTGGGCATAATATTGTGAGAGGCCCCTGAATCCAACATAGCATTATGCAATGTCATGTCGTGAATGCTAAGGCTCACATAAAAAGGAGGTACCTCCTCATTTTGTTCATCTACTAGTCTTGGACCCAAGTATATGGTTGGATGATATTCTACTACATTCAAGATATCAGCAGCTCCTGGTTGTGAATTCAACATTTTGACAATCTTGCTTCTATATTCATTTACCTTGAGAATCTCAGAAAAAGGGACTGATATTTTAATCTTAGAAATTTCATTCTCAAGGCTGAAAACAGAAACAAAATTTTCAGCTTCTTTGATAGGAGTAACAACTGGTGTAACTTTCTTACCTTCAGCGACCTTAGGAGCATCTTTCTTGCCATCAGCAACCTTAGGAGCATCTTTCTTAGGTTGTATTTTGTTTGCAATGATAGGAACATTTCTATTTCTAAGATTTTATTGTTTTTGAATCTCAAAAATAGCATGTTGATACCCCTTTGGATAATCTGATGTTTCCTCTCCATGATTGCTTTGGTCTGATTGATCATGTTCTTGTTTAGTCAAGAAAATTTCAGACATTTCCTCATCAAAACAATGAATAGACTCTTCAGGAATTTCAGGATCATCTTCTTCATCAACCAAGTTCTGTTGGAAAGGAGGTCTCACTGGAGGCTCATGCTACTGATTTCTGTTTTCCCTTGGCCTTTGCTGATTCCGAGGTCTCCTGAACTGAGGGTTTCTAAATTGAGGTTCATGTTGTGCAGGAGGAACAAAGGTATTCCCAAGGGCCAATCTATCCATCAAATTTTCCATTGTTTTCATCATTGAATCCAGCTTATCCTGAGAGGTAGAGGAGGAAGGCTTCTCTTCTTCTTTCAACTTATTCTTACCTATTTTTGAATTTTTAGCTGCTATCAAATTTACCTCCAACTTCACTACATCATTTTGCATTTCAGTAAGTGAAGGGGATTCTCTTTCTCTTAGCAGTATAGAAAACTCATAATCAAAAGGTTCAACATATCTCATCTGAGATAAGGCCTGTGGTGGTTTCAAATGGGCAGGAATAGAGTCATACACCTTGTTAAACCTTTTCAAAAAGTTTTGGACATATTCATCATCAACTCTCTTCAGAGTGTTGTACTCGGTGAGGGCTTGTACTGGATTAGTTCTATTTTCCCATTTCTCAGAAAAGTATCTTCAAATTCATTCCAATTATGAACACTTCGAGAAGTAAGGGCTTTATACCATTTTCTAACTTCACCAATAAAACTCTGAGCAAACAACCTCAACTTAACATCTTCATCATAAACCTCCTCTCTGTCTATAAAATCATTAAATTGGTCCACATGTTCTTCTGCTGTAATGTCTTCATCACTTCTCCAAGTTTTGATTCTAGCAGCATATTTGCTAGGGAGCTCATGTAAGACATCTGGAAGTACAAGAGGGGCATATCTAGCAGGTGTAGCAGGTGGAGGAGGTACATTTCCGACCATGGTTAAAGGGACTGTAGTAGCTTTAGGAATGGCAGAAATAGAGGATGAAAAACTGCTATGAGGAGGACTGTTGGGTCTTTGTAGTCCTCTAATAATTGAACTCCAATTTGGAAGAGGTAAACCAACTTTACTTTTCAACAATACTTCAAAAGGGTCAAGCTCTTTGAATTTATCTAAAGACTCTTTTTCCAACAACAACTTAGAAGTAACAACTTCCAAAAACTCTTCTTTGTCTTCCTGTGTTACTAGAGCTGAGGTATCAATAGCTCTCTTATGCAAGTCTAAGATAATTTTAATTGTCTCTTTTTCACTTTCTGATCTAAACAAAACCTCCTAAATTTTATCATCAACTCTTTTATCTTCAGTACTTCTTAAAATTTTAGAGGACAAGGATTTTGAATGTGATGGAGTACCTGATATTTTAGAAATGCATTTACTGCCTCTAGAAATGGTGTTTGGATTGTCCACGATGGTAGGTGGATCCGAGTCAGGATTACTCCTTGTGTATCTCCTTCTCGAAGCCACCTTTGATCATTTAAATTCTGAATGGAGTCACCAAGGTAGATGTAGCCTCGAAAAGCTTCCTGAGCTCCTGCTACCTTTAGAATTTAAGCTTCAAAATTTCAGGAAAATATAATATTCAGACTCCTGGCCGATGCACAAAAATGTTATCACAAAATTAGCCCTGATAGGCTGCTAATAAAATCAATCTCATGTAATTGTTTCAAACCAATCTTTCGATTGAGGCTTAGCCTCCTCAACCTGAGAGGGCTCTCTCAAGGGTTAATGATTTTTGATAAAAATATAGATGGCTAACTCTATGTGGGGTATTAAGTAGATAAATGATAGATAATTGTTGAAAATCACATCAACAAGTGCAAATTGGGCTTATGGAGTCAAAATAGTTTCAGTAAAATGAAACAATCTACTTAGCATGGAAGTCAAGGCATATCAGATTTCTATTCAAGAGATACACATGTGAAATAGTAAAAAACACATTCAGTTTTTCTATATAGGAAGTCAGAGCATCAAAGATGAATTCTGAGTAACATAAACAAACACCACTGCCATAGGATAGTAGTTATTTCTCTTCTCTTTTTTCAATTCATGCTTCTTACCATCAATACTGATTTCATTTTCTGAACACAAAAGAAAATACAATGCATTGTAAGAAATGAAAGACAATGAACACTAGAATATAACATAAATTAGACTATAAATAGTTTATACAAAATATACCTTAACATCAACAATGTCAAAGCAATTTTCCTTCAGCATCAATTTCTGCAAAATAAATGTCACGTTATTCTTTCCCATTTCTCAACATGCTACATACGATAAATTGAAAATCACATAAAACCAAGAGCAAACCCTTTTCTAACCAAAATAAACAAACAAACAATGCCTCTAATAAAACTTCATTATAATATTAGCAAATGAAAAGAGAGCTAGTGGACCATTTGTGTTGTTTGACTTTGCCTATTTTTTTATAAAGTGCTCGAGCTTCAGGAACCAACAAATGTGAGAACAGCTAAAAACTAACCAACCATTCACTTGTCAACATGAGAGATCACAAATAAACTACAAAATTGATCAGGCATTAAAATTGTGAGCAGACTACCTTGAAATTTTCTTCTTGAGAAATACCTCAAAATCCCCTCGTTTCTAATAAGATTCCTAGCTATGTACCTCCATCCTTGATTTCCCTTGTTGTATCTTGAATAAAGAATATCCCTTCAACAACCAATTTTGCGAGAATCCTACCAAGTAACTCAAGAGCCTTGTGCGCATCAATAGTAGCATCCTCCAATGAAAATAGTACAATCTCCAACCTAAAAACATCAAAATTATATATAGTTATAATGTTGAAGAGTGTAACTAGGTAGGTCTTCCTTATAATGACTATGTAATTATGTACTTATGTAAAGATGAAGTCAATAATAATAAAATGAATTTTTGGTTTACTTGCTTCATGGGTTTCATGAGCAATATTCTTAGTATAGGTCTATAGACTTCTTCTTGATGTCTATTAGGTACATAAGTGTAATTAAGAGTCATGTAAAAGGCGTGAAGAATAACCTCAAAGACGTTGCAGAAGAATGGCTTACAAACGTTGAAGATATGCCTATGAAGTTGGCCTACAAACAAATGTTAAAGTCAGCCTACTTAATGGCTATAAGGTCGGCTTAATTACTTGGCTAGAACTACTATATATACCCTACATATGCTACAGTTAAGAGAACATATCTGCGGATGATACTGAGGTTATACAACGTGCAAAAGAAGAAAATTTTGTGGATTCTACTGAGGCAATACAACATAAAGAAGGGAGCAAAGATTAAGTTAACGTCTGGGGTAGAACACATTAAAAGAAAGAACAGATTTGCAGATCTGTCTCTGAGGTACTGCAGATATTTAAGTAACAATTACAGTCATGTTTGAAGTTAACAAAAGGTGGAAGAAAGAACAGGAATTACGTATTAGTTTGAAGGTATAACAAATCAAATCTAAGGACGAGATTGTCTACGTATAAGTCTGAAGGTGACAACGTTTGAAAGATAGCAAATACAAGAACAGTTTTGATTGCAGACTGCAGACTTATCTAAAGGAAGCACTAAATGATACACCTTCCAAGGTAACTGAAGGACGTATTCTACAGAAGCAGCTAAAGGTTAGTAATTGTTGAAGTAACTGGAAGATTGAGATATTGACTAAAGGATATGATTAAGTTATCTCTGAGGAAAGAATTGTAAAAGTCATAAACCTCAAGTAAGGAAGGTAAATCAGAGATTTACCTTCCTAACTTATTGCAAAATACTCAGTTACAAGAAAGATCAATTTTTTCTCTACATTTGTATAAGCACTTTGATAATTGACTTGATGAAAGATTAACTCAGCAAGCTCACAAGTAGTTATCAAGAAGAGAATTTGTATTAATCTATAGCCCTTAAATTCTTAACATGGTATCAGAGCTAGGTTATGATCAAAGGCAGTTTGAAAGGACTCGAAACATTCTAAAAGGACCTATGTCAAAAGGGCTCAAATCATAGTAAGGCAGTCCAATAATTAAACTAAGTGCAAGTTCACAAGAAAGGTCAATCTCAATGACATCACAGTGTTGAAATTACCTCTGCCTCAATTCAATACTACTCTTATAAGATTATTTCGATACCACGGCAGTGAGGAGAATGAGTTATAAAGGTGTATTTACAGTTAAGGCTCGGTGTGACAAAAAGATATCAGTATAATCCGTATTACAGTGAAGATATTCAGTGTTATAATCACAGGTCAACTACAGTCTCGGTATAACCAATCACATGATGAGTATGACACTACAATTTGGAACTACCACAGTAAAAAATCTAACACTGTTTCGTGCTACCACAGTGAGAAAGGTCTCACTGGTTCAGTGCCATCACAGCTTGATGAGAAGTATGCCATTTCAGTTTGATGGTATCATGACATAGGGTCTCACAGAAATGGTCAACAGAAGTTAGAGACATGTACAGTGAAGTATTTACAATCGAAGCACAAAATAAGGTCAAAACAGTAATACGTATACAAAGTGAAATAGAACATTCGAGGATCTCGGAATAGCTGCTTACATTGAGTTTGAAAGAATCTGAATTCTTTCCTATGAAGTTGACAGTGCAAGAACCAACTAAAAGAAAGAACTAGTTTGAAGGTATAACAAATAATATCTAAGGACAAGATTGTCTACGTATAAGTCTGAAGGTGACATCGTTTGAAAGATAGTAAATACAAGAACAATTTTGATTGCAGACCTATCTAAAGGAAGAACTGAATGATACAACTTCCAAGGTAACTAAAGGACGTATTCTACAGAAGCAACTAAAGGTTAGTAATTGCTGAAGTAACTGAAAGATTGAGATATTGACTAAAGGATATGATTAAGTTATCTCTGAAGAAAGAATTGTAAAAGTCAGAAACCTCAAGTAAGGAACCTTCCTAACTATATTGCAAAATACTCTTTTACAAGAAAGATCAATTTTGTCTCTACATTTGTATAAGCACTTTGATAATTGACTTGATGAAGGATTAACTCAGCAAGCTCACAAGTAGTTATCAAGAAGAGAATTTGTATTAATCTATAGCCCTTAAATTCTCAACATATAATTCATAATCGCACATGACCATAGACTGTAGCAGTCTTGAAATAAACTCGAACTTGAATAAGAACAAACACAAAATTTCAATTTTGTGGTTTATATGATAGCCATTTGATAATAGCTCACTCGGCATCCATGTTTCAGGCAGTATTTGGTGTCTTTTTATGTGGAAAATTTTCCAATGGGGCTAGATGTTTTGACCTTTTCTGTTTGGATCTAAGCTTAATATGAATATGTATTGGATTTTTGTTTTAAATGAAAACATAGGTTCTTCTTTTTCCTTTTCTGTTTTTCTCCCTTTACATAATACATATATATGTTGTGAATTTGCGTAATCTTAAACAAAATAAACAGTCATGTTAATATGTTTTAACATATTGCAATTTTAAAATTTATAGCTAGAGTTTTGGAGGAAGCATGAGAACAGTTTTATTCACATTGTTAGGATCCAGACAGAAATAAACAATATATAGTCAAATAGAGCTATCAAATACCCCTACTTAGACAGAGAGACCTAGAGGTAAGAAAAAGGTTGTGGGATAACATTTGACAATCCAAATCATTGCCTTTACATGGCACACGCCATGATAAGATTCTAACCCATAATAATCTTGAGAAGAGAGGCTTTCATGGGCTGAAGAGACGTTGTGAAGATGCTCAACCATCTGTTGATACAAGCAAGACTAATAGATACATGAGCTTATAGTTACATAAAGGAGAATATATGAATGGAGATTGCAGAACAGTGTATCATAAATTTTGCAAAGGCATTGTTGCGTATTTGTTGAAAAAATCAGCTTTTTGGAAGTTTACTTTTATCATTGTTTGGACTTGTGAGGATATAGTCAGTAGAGAAGGAACCATATGGAGGTGTCACCATTTCAGTCAGGGAAACCCTACAAACCAAGATGAGGCTGCCTACTTGAGGGGAAAATAATATAATCAATGTTGGAACTTGAAGGAGGTAATGGACAGAGTCTACACAAAAGGGACGCAGAAATGTTATAATATGGAATAAATGACTGGTAAACCAGAGTCTTCACTTTTAAGTTTGTACACAATCCTTGAAGTGTGGATATGTCTAAAATTTGACAGAGAAGCCAATAATAAGCTACCTAGGTAAGGATAGAGGAGTTCTTGAGGATGAGAGGGGAAGTTAGACTCACCTATGCTTTAGGAATAGGTCAAGCTACTACATAATATCTCACAAAATTGTACGGTGGATAAGGTTTAGCCAGGTGATTTAAATTATAGCAAATATTTTTTGGGTCATGGCAGTTTCATATTTTAGGTATGGACCAGTTTTGGGATGGCGGTTTCTGAAGTATAGTTTACATATATTCCTGAAATTGCAGGTTTGTAGACCCACTAATATAATAACCAGTTTTATATAAAAATAAAACTTCTTTCTATTTTTCCTTTAAAGAACAGCATAGGATTTCCGATTTCTAGAGTTTGGATATGTTTGGGATTGTGGCTAGCTAGGAATCAAATGATTTTAGAGGATACAGAAATTTTATACTTTCAAGTGGTCCATCAAATAAGAGCTTTATCCTTGGAATACAATAGGCCAATTGGGGATGGACTGATGGATGAAGGGGGCGAACTGATGGACAAAGAATTTTTGGGATTTTCAGATGAATCATCTGAGGGTCTTCTAATCTGGTCCTGCCCTAGTGTGCTAGGTCTACCTAAACAGCTCACCAGTATTCAAGACAGTTTTGTACCCTGGGGCAGTGGGTTTGCAGCAGGTGATGTCAGAAGAGGATACCTTTTCATCCATACAATGCTTGGGTGGTTGTATCTAAGGCAGATCTCAATCTGGTGCCTTTACTCATGCGTATGTGGAGCTCAGAGACACAACTATCCAGAAGTCCAAGTGTATTGAAGGCTCGTGTTCACAGGTTACTCATCCCTTAGGTTTTAGAAAGGTATCCAGCAATCTCTCTTTGGATTGTGGTAGGGTTTCAGAATTCTACAAGTGGATTCATGTCTGGATTTCATGATAAGTAGTAATTACCATGGGTTTACCAGTGATCAACCGACGGCGGCAAATTTGGATCCTAGTCTCCACTTGGAGAGGGGTAGTTAAGTTATGAATCCTGTATCAGATGGTCAGGTGAATGGGTTTTGGCAGAGCGAAAGTGTGTCGAGAGGAGAAAGGATCCAGTAAACTTGGGTGTTGGCAAAAGTTGTAAAGATGGATGGAATTTTAGATATGGTGGGATCAGCAATCGTTGGGAAGTTTCAGGGAAGGAGAAAGGTGGAGAAGATTCTAAAGTAGTGGTTGGTGGGAAAATTGGTGCCGTTCTTGGACTATCTACCAAATTGTTTTGCGCTAACTCAAGAATGATTGGCTTTTGTACTTTGATCTCACCAAGTTGCAAAGAAGGTTCTAAATAGTCAGTCGAAATGGGGCTTCCAACCATTACTCTTCAAACATTAGTCACCTGTGTTTGATGCAAAGATGAAAAGAATGGACTGTGTTCCAATCTGGGTAAATTAACCAAGTATTCCTGTAACCTTTTGGCCCAATGATGTCTTCAGGGAAATCAGAAACTCCCTTGGCATTTTTATAAGCAGATCTATCCTTCAGGAGTACAGTAGTTATGAATATGGCTTACATATTAGTGGGTGTGGATTTAAGGGAGGGCTTGGCAGAGGCAATTGCTCTAAAAAAGGTAACCTATAGTTTGAATAAATTATGGAATATGAAGGCATTCATTTTCAGCGCATGAGATGCCATTCCTATTGCCAACTTGCAGTGGAATGAAGCATGCCTAACTAGAAACAGAATTGGCCCTGAAAAGAGTCTCAAGCTGAGGATTCTAGAGAAAAGTTGGAAAAGGTAGACACCAAGTAAAAAGGGGTAGACTCGGACTTCTTTAATGGACACAGGCTCTGATGGTGTTGTGGAGGGTGTATAGGAAAAACTTCAGTTGCCATTGACTCCCTTGGAGTGTCCACAAAAAGTAGTCAAGTTGGAGACTAAGCATACTCCATAGAAATATCCACAGTTTAAGCTCATAGAAGTAGGATATCCAATTAAAGAACTTACTAATTTAGTATGTCCCCAACCCAAAGGCCTCCTTGAATTTAATTTTTGATGAATCTTCTTTTCAGTTTTTAATATCAAAATTATTTGATTGGCCTGATAAGGAACCCACTTCTTCCATTAATACTGTGAACTTGAGTGATGATAAGGAGTTCATGTCCATATATGAGGATAAAATTTTGATGCCTGAAAATATAATCTCCATCCTATAAATAAGGAGGGTTTTATTTTCGTTAATGATGTTGAAGGTGGCTTAGCATTTGTGGATGAAAAAAGCTCACTAAATTAGTATTAAGGGAAAAAAATCCTGTATGTCATTAGCACAAAAACACACTTGTAATGAGATATTGTTTGGTAGTAAATAACTGTTGCTGGAAGGAGTTCCAAGAGGAACAAATGCCCTGTTAGTCAGTTTTAAATTATTTCCCTAACCCTAAACAAGGATTTATTCAATCCCTCAAAAAAATTGTTCTTAAGGGGCTAGTTAATGTGCACACACCAGATGTTATGCGCTACATTGAACTATTAATGTATGGGGTAGAATCGTAAGTGACTTGGAATGGCTTTTTATGGGATGGCAATTTACGTTTATTGATGCTAGGGAGGTGGGAGGACTAATCTTTGGGTGGAGAAAACAGTCCTTCACCTACTCTAATTGTTGGTCATTCTCTTCAGATTTGGGTGCTAACTATACTGCCAAGACCTGCCAAGAGAACTTTCTCTCCTGAACATATATGGCCCATATACTGACAAAGTTGAGTTTTGGGACAGAGTCTTCCATTGGGGATGGCTCAACCAAGGTTTGACAATTTTGGGTGGGAATCTCAATTTCTCCTTGGGTGCTTCAGAGATATAGGGACCTGCTCATGTGGATTATCTATCAAAGTATAGTTTTGAAAAACAGATGAAGTAGAGCTGATAGATATTGAGGTAATAAAGTTCTCCCCTACATAGAGAAATAAGAGGGCTGGAGTAGATAGAATTGTGAAAAGGTTGGACCATTTTCTTATATCAGACCTCTTTTTAGATGAAGCTATCAGATCAAATAGTCAGTCTTGTGTGTAGGGGACTCTGGCCACTCCCCTGTAATACTAGAATTGGCTCCTACTAAGAAAAAATCCCTCGTCCCTTCAACCTAGATCCTGAATGGTTAAGGAGGAGAAATATGTCAAGAAACTAAAGGATGTCTGGATTTCATTTGATGGTTCTTCTCAGGGATCAGCTGCTCTACAATTTGAGTAGAACCTCAAAAGGGCTAAACAGGTCCATTGAGTTGGCAACTTAAAAAATACACAAGGAGAGGTTGCTCTAGGAAGTGGAGGCAAAACTAGATTCCCTGTACACAAGTGATGGTTTTGGTTTCTTAATTGAGTCACAAAATTAGAGGTGAATGAGCTGGAAACAAAGAAGCAATGTTGCGAACTTCAACATCAGGAGACAATCGGCAAGGGTCTAGAAAACCAAAAAATCGTAAAAATCAGGAAAATATCAGTAAAAATAGGCAAAAATTGGCCATGCCAAAAAATCGTGATTTTGAGATAAAATCGGGATGTTATCGAGATGTTTGCAACACTGCAAAGAAGAGGGAACTGCTTTTGGATAAAGAAAATTCCTGGAGTCTAAAAAGTAGGGCATCGTGGCTACAAGCTTGGGTTGAAAAGTCATCAGTTTTTTCATCATTTGCAACCTAAAGGAAAAAAATACACTGTGGAGGGTAGAAAAATCAGACGGATTACTGGCAACTAGCTTCAAAGATATAGTGCAAGAGGGTGTGAGTTATTTAGGATCTATTTATAAGGGTGAGCGAAGAGCAACAATAGCTTAGGTTTTAAGAATGTCTACATTCTTCCCTAGTTTTGAAAATCTTGAAGACAACCAAAATGTAATGGATTCTTCAAAGTTTTCAAAATATAAGAGCCACAGACCTGATGGGCTGCCTGTGGAATTCTTATGAGGATGTTTTCATTTCATAGAAGAAGACTGGTGGAAAGTTAATGAGAAGTCCAGATTCTCTGAAAAAATCCTGGCATCCTATAATGCTACCTTTACTGCACAGTGCACTGATTCCAAAGACTGATAACCCCAGTTCATTTCTAAAATTCAGGCCGACTTCATTCTGTAATTTCATTTATAAAATCATCTCCAAGATAACTTCCTGCAGGTAAAAGGAGATTTTGCCAAATCAGATTTCTGGTGAGCAATTTAGTTTCCTGGAAGTGAGGTCGATCCATGAGAATGTGAGGGTGGCACAAGAAGAATTACATTCTATTAAAGTGGAGAAGATCAAGGCTATGGTGGTGAAGATGGAAATTTCAAAGGCATATGACAGTCAGCTGGCTCTACCTGTGATTAATGATAATACATTTGGAATGCTCTGCACAGATTGTTACATTTGTGATGAATTGTGTCACTTGTGTATCTTTCTCCACTTATTATAAATGGAGCTGCAGCTCAGTTTTTTAGACCTGAAAGTGAGACAGGGATGCCCCCTTTCTCCATTATTGTTTCTTATTGTAGCAGAATGCCTTAGTGGTGCTTTGAAGGAAACTCTTAGGGTTCAAAATTCTTAGGGAATCAAAGTTATAAATACTTGTACTTTGTCAAATCTTTTTGTTGGTGACATACTTGTCACTAATTTTCTGCGATGACTCTAGGAGGGATGCAGCTAGACTCAAACATATTATAGATCTTTTATGCTTGGCAACAGGTATGCAGATCCATTTGGACCAGCACCATTTCCTTTTGTGGTATCACTGACGAGGATTAAGTCTTTCTGTCTCCTCTGTTTCCTCATTTCTCCACTATTGTTTCCTATTGTAGCAGAAGGCCTTAGTGGGGCTTGAAGGAAGCTCTTAGGGCTGGATATTTTAAAGAAATCAAAGTTGCAAATACTTGTACTTTGCCATATCTTCTTTTTGTTACTAAATTTTTGTGATAGCTCTAAGAGAAGTGCAGATAGACTGAAAGATATTATAGATCTTTTCTGCTTGGCAACAGGGATGTGGAACAATGACAATAAGTACCCGTTCCTTATGGCATCACTGATAAGGAGCAAGTATTTTATGTCTGCTCTGTTTCCTTATCAACTGTTTGATATGGAGAGTGATATGGAGTACCTGGACTTTATACTTTACCCAAATAAATATCAGGAAACATGTCAGCAATGTCTTATCACAAAAGTGGAGAAAAAATTAAACTTATGGTGCAATCATTGGTTGTCTAGAGGGGGTCATTTGGTCCTGGTCAAAGCAGTGTTAGAGAGCTGGATGTCTTTATCCTGGATACAAAAGGGAATTTTGGAGGTAATTAGAAGGTTATACTACAGATTTATTCGGTCCAAGTGCAAAGATAGAGAGTGTATACCACTAGTTAATTGGAAGAGGATATCAGTTCCAGAAGCCCAGGGTAGATAGGGACTTTAGAACATTTTCTTATTTTCCAAAGCTTTATAAGCAAAAAGTGCATGGAGACTTGGAGTGATGGCTCACATGCCCAAGTGATAAAAGAAAAGTATATTTCCTATGAAGCAATGGATGGCTAATAAGAAATCCTATAAAGAGCCTAACTAATGGATGGTTGTCTTCACTTTTCGATTAGTAGGTAACAGACTTGTTTGGAGTGATGAGGCGAACAAGGGTAAAATTTGGGGTGGATTCCTGGGTAGGTTGTGGTAATGATTATAGGATTCCAGACCATATCACTCTGTATTTTCTATCCAGGGGCTTCTTTGATCTATCACAAATTGCCAATGTGAACAGAACCACTATTTGGCATCAAGTACTGGGAGGGATCTGGATCTTGGGGAAGAAGATGCAGATATATATTATATGGGATTTGTATATTGACAAACTTAGATCCAATTTTTTGAGGTTAAAGAATGAGGAAGATCAATTGGCATGGTCAATAAATCTTGTTGCACTCAAATTGTCAAAGTTCCAAGGAAGCGGAAGTACCAATTTTTTCAGCTAGATTGGATCACTTATCAGCAATCATTCTATCTCTTTATCCCACATCTACACAAAAAGGAATCATATGGCTGATGGATTGTCAAAGGAGCATCTCAGTCTAGATAGAAGTGGCTGGGTCATCATGGAAGATCAGGCTGAACTGTGCTCACGGTTTACTCATGCTTCTTTCTACTACGGTTTTCATTTTCTGTTGACAAGGCAATAAATAGCATGTTTTTAATGACTGAATTTGTATAAGAGAACTGTGCAGAAATATTTTTTGATGGACAAATGGCAACAGTTATATTCTGTATTATTTTGATTACCGTTGATCTCCATTTTTGTAGAAATATGTAGGATGATATAAAGTGTTTACTATAAGGACAGTATATGATGGACATATCTATATCTTACTGTTGACCCGTGTTAAGGTTATTATGAATGCTTTTATCATCTGCTGTATGTAATTTCACTCTATATGAAATAAAATTACATTTTTTTTGGTCGAGAAGAAAGGATTTCTAGAGATAACATATTTCTAAAAAGATTTTTAAGATGCAGGAATATCAAGCACACTACACAACCAGCATCAGAAATTATTGCAATAGGAACAAACCTTGTTGCCTGAGTGCCAGCTTCCAGGGACCAACCGTTGTTTTTGCTGTTGTTTCAGCTGTTGCACTTGTGTCTATTGGGATATCACTGGTTTTGTGCTACCTTCTTTACTGAATGTGGTGAAGTTCGGAGCAGATGCTGTAGACAAGGTCTGTTTTAACTCTTGGATCTCTTGCCTTTGAGAACGGCAGATAGCTGTCAATTTTTCATACTTTGATGTGATTTCTGCCTTTTCTAAGCGCACATGCTCCAGCTCTTCTTTCAATCTATCCACTTCTACTTGTAAGCTTTCTTTGCCAAACACACTAGTTCCAGTGGTGGGCTTATGGTTATCGAAATCTGCAACAAATGCATTAAATGAATCGTCATGAAATGGCCCACCAAATTCTGAAGCTGAAGCCTTCACTGGAGATACACCAGAGTCGATTGTGTTTTCATCCCCTTGGTCAGTATCTTCAGAGCTAAGCCTTATCTGGCTTATATCTGAATTCATTTCATCATATCCCTTCCGAGTTGTAGGTTGTGGTGAGGCATGCACCTTCTTCTTAAAGTTTGGCATACCACTTTTCAAAATGTGTCTAGCTCTGGGCTGGTTTTCCTTTGGTGAACTTAAAATGCCTTGTTTTGGATGATTTTCAGGGCTTTGTGACCTCTGCTTGAATACACTTTCACTCCCAGGATCCTTATCAAACACAGGGCCTTTGTCATCCACAGGCACAGATTCCTGTGCATACTGACTTGACCAAAATGCTCCTAAAGAGCTCCCACTACCAACACCACCTTGCATTGCCTTTGAATCTGGTTGTACCATAGGCGGTGACTGACGATCTTGGTCTTTCAATGTAGGTGGAGGTGGTGGTGTTCTGGATGGGAGTGGAGAAGTTCGCCTTGTTGCCACAGGATTACCTACAAAGTGATGTTCCAATTTGTCTGCATCAGGATAAAATACATAGCTACATGCCCACTCATACTTCTTCATTTGTCAACAATGAGTATAGACTCTACAGAAATGCAAAACTATTACACAGTCATCTTACCATGATCTTGGGCATCCTTAGAGGACAGTCTTATTCACTTCTGTCTGGATCCTAACAATGTGACAATGTGAATAAGACTGTCCTCTATATCTAGACTTCATCCTCTGTTGCCGCCTTGACTTGCTCTACAAACCATGGTTGCAACCATGTATTTGCAGTGGTGCCCAGGGATGAGTACTCCGCTTCCTTCTGCTGTAAATTTTCCTTTTCCTCCCGCGTGATCTAACATCTTGCTCGGGGTTTTCATCACTGTTTTCCCTAGATGATTGAAGAGGTCGAATGGGGCGGACAACACTGTTTTTCTGAAATCATTGTCCCCCTCACGAGCTGCTAGTCCTTCGCCACTTAGGTTAGGTTGCAACCATGTATTTGCAGTGGTGCCGAGGGATGAGTACTCTGCTTCCTTTTGCTGTAAATTTTCCTTTTCCTCCGGCGTGATCTAACATCTTGCTAGGGTTTTTCATCACTGTTTGCCCTAGATGATTGAAGAAGTCGAATGCCCTAGATGATTGAAGAGGTCGACTGGGGCGCACAACTCTGTTTTTCTGAAATGATATTCACTATGGCGCCCTTTTTATTTTCATATAGTTACACAATTGATAGGATATTCATTATGGCGCCATAGTTACACATTTGAATATTTATTATTATTTAAAAATATTTTAAATTAATGTTACACATAGGATATTCATTATGGCGCCATAGTTACACATTTGAATATTTATTATTATTTAAAAATATTTTAAATTAATAACATTAATTAATAAGAAAAATAGAATCTTATATAGATTTGAACGTTAATTTTATTTTTAGTGAATTACCAAATTAAATATTTATGATTTTTTACATATATTTTATTTTAAATTAATAATACTTAATTGGAAAATAGAATTCTTTATAGATTAAATTGAAAATAGAATTCTATATAGATTAAATTGAAAATACTTAATTGGAAAATATAATTTTATATTAATTGGAAGGTTACTATTTTTAGATAGTTAGGAAATTGAATATTTATAATTATTTTCATATATTTTAAATTAATAATACTCAATAGTAAAATATAATTTTATATAGATATGTTTACAGTTCTATATAGATTTGTTTTGGAAATTTAAAAAAAAAAAAATGAGAAGTGAAGTGGACAAATTATTTACTTGATGGGTAGTAACCACTAATAAAACTATACATTTATAGTTGTACTTTTACACAAGTGTTAAGGACCACATAAATAATTATGGAAGTAATCCTAGTTAAGTATTCATATCCATTTTTTATGCAAAGATTTACTCAAAGTATACTGGAAATTAAACTATGGTAAATATGTTATTAACTAGAGTATAAGCTATCTTCAAAGATTTTATTTTTAAATAATTTTTTTACAAATCTTAAGAATAAAAGATCAGTGAAAATATATTTTGAAATCATGAATGAATATTGCAACCATATCCACGAATTATATATATATATATATAGAGAGAGAGATAATATTAATAATAAAAAGTTTCTTATAGTTAAAATATGTGGGTTTGTGAACATGACTAAGTGAACATGGCTTATGAAAATGACTAGGACTTAGGGTTGGTCCATGCTCCTTTCCTCAGTCCGCCTCCGTGACAGGTCCTGTGGGTGTGATACGACTAGTTGGGGTCAGGGCTCACTGCTCGACCCTTCCTCCCAACGCGCCCATACATGTCGTTCAAATATAAGTGGCAGACATTATGGTTGAGAACCACCTATAGGTGAGATGGTAAGGCTTTGGAGTTTGTTATGGCAGGTCAGGTTTGATTCCTGCCAAGGCCTTTCAACCTTTAACAATTTTTTAGCCAATGTGGAAGAGCCACGTGGTGGCCTCTAGTTGGGCCACGTGGAAACTTCCCATTGGGCCACCAAAATACACTGCAACCAATAAAATTCGACCAAATCACACTTCAATATCAAAATTGCAATATTTCATTTCTAGAGCGACACAATTAACAATTACTAACATAAATGACTAATTCATACACTACTTGTACTTATTATTTGGTCATATATTTAGTCCTAGATTAAATTAGTCATTTTAGTTAGTCGTTTTTAGTTTGGTCACTTATTATCTAGTCATATATTTTAGTCCTGGACTAAATTAGTCATTTTAGTTAGTCGCTTTTAGTTTGGTCACTTATTATATAGTCATATATTTTATCCCTAAACTAAATTAGTCGTTTAAGTTAGTCATTTTTAGTTCGGTCACTTAAAATTTCTCAAATTTAGTAGTAATTCACTTGAAATAATTGCGGTGACTAACTTTTTTAGTCACTTAGTCACTAATTTCATCATTTTCTCTACGTACGTAGTAGCTTTAGGGATGACAGAAATAGAAGATGAAAAACTGCTATGAGGAGGGTTGTTTGGTCTTTGTGGTCCACTAACAATTGAACTCCATTTTGGAGGAGGTAAACCAGATTTACTTTTAAACAAGACTTCAAAAGGATCAAGCTCTTTCAATTTATATAAATACTCTTTTTCCAACAATAACTCAGAAGTAACAGCTTCCCAAAAATCTTCTTTGTCTTCCTGTGTTACTAGAGCTGAGGTATCAATACCTCTCTTATGCAAGTCTAAGATAATTTAAGTTAGCTCTTTTTCACTTTCTGATCTAAAAAAAACCTCTTGAATTTAATCATCAACTCTTTTATCTTCATGAATTCTTAAAATTTCAGAGGACAAGGATTTCAAATGTGATGGAGTACCTGATATTTCAGAAATGCCTTTACTGCCTCTGGAAATGGTGTTTGGATTTTCCACGATGGTAGGTGGATCTGAGTCATGATTACTCCTTGTGTATCTCCTTCTCGAAGCCACCTTTGATAATATAAAACAGGACCTATGGATATGAAGACTCAACTGAAGAATAGGTAACTGGTAAATGCCAAGATTCAGTATAGTTTTGAATGGAGATTCAGAAGGTCAATTGGCTCATTAGAATGTAGTTTCATCACACCTGTTATCACAAAATTGGACCTGATAGGCTACTAATCAAATAAATCTTATGTAACTATTTCAAATGAATCTTTTTATTGAGGCGTAGCCTCCTCAACCTGAGAGTGCTCTCTCAAAGGGTTAATGATTTTTGATAAAAATATAGATGGCTAACTCTATGTGGGGTAATAATCAGATAGATGATAAATGTAGGTTGAAAATCACATCAGCAAGTACAAATTGGGCTTATGGAGTCAAAATAGTTTTAGTAAACCAATAAACCTACTTAACATGGAAGTTGAGGCATATCAGAGCTCTAGTCAAGAGATACACATGTGAAACTGTAAAAAACACAGTCAGTTTATCTATATAGGAAGTCAGAGCATCAAAGATGAATTTTGAGTAACATAGACAAAAACCACTGCAATAGGATAATAAAATATGCAATTAGAACAAGAACACACTATAACTCCTTCTGAATCCCAAGTTGGCTAAGTAGAAATCTTTGTATTAGATGAAAACTAGTTAATTACAATAAGCACATTTTTTTGCTAAAAATGTCCAACCCTCATATTTTCGAATTCTTGATCCTTTATAGACCATTTACAACATGAGATAATCTTATCTTGTGCTAGATACATCAAATTCCTGACTCTTGACACCTTGCATAACCATATGACATGGTATTTATTACAAAAAGACAGTGACTCTACTAAACATTCCTATTACAAATAGGATTCAAACTCCTTATATCTATCCAAAACAACCTTATCTAAACTAAATTACATCATTTTCAAAGTGTATTCATGCATGGTCGAATCTAGATGATAGGCTTCAAATCTTTATGACCATAATACTGACCGTCATCAAAGTAGGAAACAATCCCCTGTTTTCTAGGCATAGGGTCCTTTGCACTTGGAACATTTTCACCACCATGAACTTATTATTTTGAGCTCCTTAGCTATTATAAATTGAATTAACAAATTCCAAACCACCTCCTTAAGCTCCAACTATTAAAAACCATCTCTAAACTGTTCAAAATGGCCTGTAATAGATTGTGCTGCGAAAACATCACAGTTTCGTAGTGCTTTTCGTAGCGCTGTTCTTTTACCCCATTTTATTCAAAATCTTGACATATTTCCTCCAAAACTAACTTCATTATCTTTAAATACATCCTCCTCAGCAATTTCAATTCTTGATTCATGTTTTTACCCCTCAAAATTTGATGAAAAGGGGCAAGAAAAGCTACTACAACAATTTCGTAGCGTTTTTCTCCCTTTTTACACTGTCTGCGCTACAAAATTTCCAAGTGAGCAGTTTTGTCCAAAAATTTCCAAAATGAAAATTTAAAATGTACCAAAAATCAAAATAAAACTGATTCTATCATATCAAAAAGAAATATTAACAGAAAACACAGTCATTTCAGCCTTCATGAGGTCCCTTCTTCATCTTCACTTGATTTAGCTTTTGACTCTTCAATTATTACCATTTTAACGCCTTTGTTCTCTAATTCATCCTGAATCAATTTCATATGCTACTCCAAGTCCCCCACTTGATCTTTAATTCTCCTATTATTAGCTCTCAAGTGAGTATTTATTACTCAGACAAATTTAGCTTCCTTGATGGTTGGTACTGTCCATGTGAAAAAATGCTCTGCACTGCTTGCAGTTTCAGAAATAAAACCTGTTTTACATTCCTACAGTGCCTTCATTCTTTTGAATTATGCTTTCTCAACACTGTGCTTTCTAGCCCTCTTTCTCATCACAACAATTTCTTGGTTTTCCAACCTCAATTTCTCTTCAAGATGTTTAAACTCCGTCATTACTTATTTTCCCTTCTTTGTTCTGCTGGATTCTTGCTTTACTGTAGGTGATGAGAGATCAACCACTTCTTCAGGGGCTTTAGTCATCTCAATAGTTTCTTGAAATTCCTTTCTACCTTCGCTATGTTTCTTAGCATGTCTAGTTATAGGTTTTCTTGCTTGAAAGATGAAGGCTGCATTTTCACCCTCAAACTCAAGCTTCTTTACAGACTTAGCCTTTTTTTGTTTATGCTCATCTACTCCAATGAACACAACTTGAACAATGGGTGTCTCCTCTATGTCAATTGCATGAGGGATGTCATCTAAATTTCCCTTCATGACTGGGCTGTCTTTTGTAGCTATAGCAATTGTTTTCCCCTTTAATGCCACTGCTTGGCTTCTTGTTACTCTTTTGATTTCCTGCTTGCTGACATCTTATTTCTGTTTTCCCTCTTTGACAATATTTGACCTATGTTTCGCAGGTGATGGAGTTGGTGTATCAAGCACTTCTTTCTACTCTGTCCTTTTCTCAACTTGTTTCCTTGGCTTTAGTTTTGCAAATTCCTTTGGTTTTGCAACCATAGGTTGACTAGACTCTGCTACTGGTGGTGATGGAGTTCCTTTAGTTTTAGGGTTTCTATCAGGAGTTAGGGTTTCCAACTCAAAACCATTTATAAACAAAAAGGATGACCAATCCATAACTATCTTATGAAGCTCATTCAAAATCAATAACTTCATTAAACCATGATGAAACAAATATGTTTCACAAAATTCAGATTTGTCTTCTACTTTATTAGCCATTTTTGCAAGACTCCTATGTAGATAAAAGGGAAAATCAAGTGAGATCTTACCAGTGAAATGCAGAAGCAGCTTGAAATGATATGTGTAAGCCTTATGATATCTGCCTTCACATGTAAAATACCTTTGAATGTTGAACAACAGCGTTGCATAAGTGTCTTTGATGCAGCTTCTAGGGATAGCATTATTTAGGTCCATATCAGCATACTCAGGTTTCATGAATTCTTTGCATGGCTCCATATCAAATTTGAAACCTTTAAGCCAAGTTTCTTGACCTCTTGGTATCTCTATCACAACAGCAATAATATCTGGTTAAATTGAAACATTTAGCATCCAAACCTTGGTAGTTGTTCCATTGAAGTTCAAGGCAAATTCTTTGGAAACCTGTGTGTGGCAACCCTACAAATTTTCACAAAACTGACGACAACCTACTCTTCTAAATGCCTCCTTCACTACTTGGTCTTAAATTATGGCCTTCGTATCTTCAGGCTCATGTCTCAAGTAGTTTCCCCCTTTGTGGACTTTCTTTTCCTCTGCCATGCTTCATAGAAAACCTATCATCCTTGCTTGATAAATTGAATCAGCCTCGCTTGAATATGTGAAACAACAGCCTCTCTTGATTAGTTTATATTAGCCTCGCTTGATTAAGAAATAGAAAAATTTTATGGAACAACCACAGGTTTGGCTTGACACTTCAGAGCTTAGACACTCGAATGCAGGAAAAGAAAATGAGAATGACCAATTAGGAAATATTTCGAATTTGGAATGTCATCTCATAACTGAATTATGCCTCATTCATACCCTATCATGACTATGATGACTACAACGTGGGTAAGTACATTGAATCTCATCATTAACTGACTCATCATACCACTAACCTACCATTTCCCAACAGATTCTAACAAATTTTAGCTCAAATGACATGACAGTTTAGAAACCATGCTTTTGTAGCATCGGCAGTGTATTTTTCCCAGTTTGCGCAACGAAACTATTAGTGCTTTCGTAGTGCAAATCAATTTTTTTGAACTAGTGGCACTATGAAAACGAGGTTTATTGGTTAATTGCAGTTTTGACTGAAACTTTATGAAATGATTCGCAAATGGAAATTATGGATATTTGACAGTGAATGGACCTTAACAAAGACTTTATTTGAACTTAAGTATGGGCTTTGAGCTTATAAAAATCTATCCTACCCTTGATCAAATCCTAATTTGACTTCTAAACTAAATTTTGAACCATGACCAAAAACAAAATTGACGCAATGATGTTCTGAAATTTTTTGGGGTGATAACAACTCCAACTCAGAGCTTTTAATAACCATGTCTACAATTTTAGGGTAGGTTCATTTTTTTTTAGAAAAGACACATGAGATGGATAAGATTTTATGCATGGGAACAACATACATTTTTCTCATGCAAGGCTACAAAGCCAACGAACTGCCATAAAGACTTGGCTTTTACCAAAAAAAAGATAAATGTAATGAAATTGATACAAAATGAAGCTTAAAATGTCCAATACACCAATTTGGCTATCATAGGAATTAAACCATTTGTTGTGTTCAACATCCATTTTAAGTTTTTAGCCTATTGTTTTGAATACACATTCACGAAAATTGCAGATCTTACAAAGTGGAAGTTCATAAGAGATAGCAAGGGTATACTCTTTGACTTTTGAATAGCTTATGGAATCCATAAAGACATAATGTTAAACCAATCCCTAAGAAAAAAACTTCAATTGATGAATAAATTCAAAACCCTCAAAGAAACTTTCAGAGGCACTATCCTCAACCCTCATTGTTTTTGGATAGAATAGTCCACAACTCTTAGAACATTTTTGGCTATTTAGAGTTTAACATTTTTGTATATGGGGCAACATATTATAAGTATTCATGGTTTCCCATCATATTATAATTGGAAAATTGTTTGGAATCTCACCAAATGCAGAATGTGCATGAGAGGAAATTTTGAATTTGTTTATTTAATACTGACTTGGTTTGACTCAAGAGTTCAATTGTGACAGACCAATCACTCCACCTCTAGAACTAATCTAGGAGAAGAGGAGGTCATATTACAAGAATTTTTCAAAATTCATGACATAAATTATTTACCTACTTGAGCTAGTTCTGCGCTTTGACAGTTCCCTAAGGTGCTAAACTCATCTTGGTTCCAAAGATTCAACCAAACAGTCAGGGTTCTCTCCAGAATTTATTTCCTTCAACCTTGGATGATAAGAAAGTGGGGAAACCTTGGATGGAAAAAATGTGGGGCTACCTTGCTCCCACACTTCCCCAGTATCAACATCCAGGCCCCCTTAGCCCTATTTAGCCCCTAGATGACATCATCAGCCACTTTACAATGGTCAACACCCTTGCCTCGACCATTAAGACTAGCAAGCCCTGACATCCTTTCTCTCTCGATCAACACCAAGCTCTCTAGTCTCTCGCCTCCCTATTGTATTAGTGTGCTTAAATTCTATATTCTGGATAGACTGCTAGGATATACCTTAGCTAGACATTTAGTTATGCTTCTTTATTTTTCTTCCTTTTGTGGTTTTGAGTATTGTTATAGGAGTTGTTTTAGTACTTCGACATTGTATTCACTCTAGATATACCTTCAAGTCTCCTTGAACTAATTTTGTAATTATTTGTTGGACATAATAAAGTTATGTTATCTTATCTAGGTGTGCCTTTTAGCTGGTAAATACCAACTAGTCTATGCCTAAAAATAAATATGGTACTACCCAAAAGTATAACTTTCATTGGGACTAGAAGGAAAATGCTAGGTCAAAATAGAACTTGAGGAATATAGCTAATTGAACAACTTGTCATTTGACAAGAGTCATGTGTAAAATACCAAACATACAAGCATAGGCCACCATGATGAAACTCCCAGAATAATAATAATACATTAACTTGAACAAAAACCAAAATTAGCTTCAGAAGCATAGATTCCATTAACATTTTATTTGGGTTTTAGAATTCTCATTAGAGTTTTATTCCAACCATGGAATGCGCCCCTCTGTTTTCACCTCTCTATTTTTTTCAAACAAATGTTGTATTAAAGCACTCAAAAATAAAAAATACCTTTTGGGGGGGGGGGGGTTTATAGGACCAATATGAAAACAAAACAGAGCATATCATGATTCCATAAGCCAATCCTGTAACAACAGTGCACACAATGGAAAATGCAGCCAACTCAAACTTCCCCAAGTGGCCTGCCATCAATTCTGCCACAGCAATAAAAATGCACTGAAAGAAAGTAGTAGCTATAGTCACTACAAGAAAAAAACACATTGGTGAGGGTCATGCTTGTGACGGACCTTTAAGGTCCGTCACCAATGTCACATATGGTGGCGATCCTTAAAAAAACGTCACTGTAAGTGTATATAGTGATGGTCCTTTATGGTCCGTCACCAAAGACATTTTCAATGACACTTTTGGTGAGGGTCGTTAAAGGCCCATCACTAATTCTCTCTTTGGTGAAACTTCTAGTGACAAACTTTTAATGACCCTCACCAATGCTCTTTTTGTTACTTTTGGTGACGGTAAAAAAATGTCCGTCATCATTGATCATTAAAAAATCGTCACTGTAAGTGTAAATAGTGATGGTCCTTTATGGTCCGTCACCAAAGACATTTTCATTGACACTTTTGGTGAGGGTCGTTAAAGGCCCATCACTAATTCTCTCTTTGGTGAAAGTTATAGTGACGAACTTTTAATGACCCTCACCAATGCTCTTTTTCTTACTTTTGGTGACGGTCAAAAAATGTCCGTCATCATTGATCATTAAAAAATCGTCACTGTAAGTGTAAATAGTGATGGTCCTTTATGGTCTGTCACCAAAGACATTTTCAATGAAACTTTTGGTGAGGGTTGTTAAAGGCCCATCACTAATTCTCTCTTTGGTGACACTTCTCGTGACGAACTTTTAATGACCCTCACCAATGCTCTTTTTGTTACTTTTGGTGACGGTCAAAAAATGCCCGTCATCATTGATCATTCCAATGAGTTTTTGATGACGCTATGTGCTTCTTAATATATTTTTTGTCACATGTATTCACAGGACGAGCAAAAACTAGGGAAATTAAAGGTGATTAAACTTATATCTACATATGGTTCACGATTTTGATTTGTGACTATGATGGTATAATGTGTTTTATGTTTATGATTGCAGATGTTGTTGAAATGGAGGCTTTATTATTATATGTTGCAAGAAACAGTGAACACACAAAAATATGGAGGGAGGAATATCAAAGGCATCATGATGCCCAAAAAAGGTGTTGTTTGTCATATGTATCTCGAGGTGGTCATAATTCATCTTCACATTCAACAATAATGAGAAAATTTGAAAATGATTGGCCTCCAGCTATGAGTTTAAAATATTTGAGGGATAGAGTAGCAAGCGCATGCAGAAATAATGATGAAAGACTTACGACACATGTATTGGACATTATAAAAGGACTAGAAGAGAATAAAGTGACTCATTATAAGGGGTTGTGGTGCAAGGGTCGTCATTACCGTGTTCGAAAGCTAGATGAAAATCGACAAACATTTGACTGTGGAATCGCTGCATATTTTACAGTAGATTTTCAGTCACATGTTCGTGATGGAAACATAAAAACCGACACCTTGAGATACTATGGATTAATCGAAGATATCTTAGAGCTTAACTTCAGATCTTTCAAGGTGGTATTATTTGAAGCTAAGTGGTTTAGAAATATTGTAGTTGGAAATCATCCAACAACATATATGCATGAGAATGGTTTTTGCATCATCAATCATACCAGGTTTGAGCAAAAAGATGAACCATATGTTTTCCCTGACCAATGTGAGCAAATATTTTTATGTTGTCATCCTACAGAACGATCAAAGTCATTTGTCATTGAGTATAATCCTAGATCAATAAGAGTCTTCCAACCTTCACATGAAGAACAACCTATCTCAGCAGAAATGTCATCTAATGGTAGCTCAGATGATGAATTTAATGGGCAAGAAGACATGCTTGAAATGTACAATGGCTATTCAAATGATTTTGATGATTAATGACAAATTCTATGAATAGTTCTACTCAAGAAAATGTAAATGTCTAGTAGCTC